>CM077248.1:4121927-4364427 GCA_039654775.1 Spinibarbus caldwelli
TATTTCTAAAAATGTAGGATTATCTCTAATATTAGACTATAATTTGGTAATCAATTAGATTTAGAAAGATGAAAAAGAAGAAAGGAAAGAAAAAGAGACCTATAACGCTATAAATGGCCATTTATCCTGTAGCGTGTCCTGCGTCTTAAGTCAACGTCACAATCTTTCTCATTTTCTATAATTGCACGAAATTTGTCTATAGTCTATATTCACAGGTCTATAATAATTTTCAAGTGGAATTCTGTTTTTCTCCAAAATATACACATTTTTGTAGACCTGTCGAGATAAAGGCAGACGTTAAATTATGGTATATTAAATGATTAACGTTATTATTATGCATAGCCTAAATGCTGAGTAGTAAGTTATAAAAAAGTGCAAGTACAAAGTGTAGTAAAAGACTATGTCCTACAGTTAATGCATGTTGCTCACAGTTAGCCTAACGCTAAGTCAAAGACTTTCTCAAGGACCCATTCTATTGATGGGGAAGTGTGGAAAATCAGGCGGATAGGGCCCTCGAGGAGGCGTTTACTGATGTTTACTGATGGTTTATCTCAAATGTCTTTGAATTGTGATGACAGTTTTGTTTGACTTGTTTATATTGTTGGTACCTCTGGCAGACATTACGTCCAAATTGCAAAAAAAACAAAACAAAACAAAACAAAAACAAAACAAAAAAAAAAACAGAGGTAGCCTACACTTTTCGGTTTCGGATTAGTCATCACACACAAGATAATCTTATGAAAAACGTGAGCGCATAACCTTACACATACGAATTATTAACCTATTGCTTAATTTCCACGGTGCTTTCTTGTGCTAGTGGCGTATACAAATTTAAGTAGCCTATATTAATAGATAGGACGCTTACAGGTTCTCCCACACACTGGGTGACTCTTTAAAGGGTTACTCCACCCCAAAATTATTATTTTTTTTTCGTATTATTTTATTTTTGTTCGTCTTCGGAACACAATTTAAGATATTTTGGATGAAAACCGGGAGGCTTGACTGTCCCATTGAAAAGTACTGCCCCAAAGAAAGTACATAAATAATAAAAATTAACAAAAGAACAGCACACTGCCACATGCTGCCAAACTGTAGGACGTATACAACGTTTTGACCATTTCGGTCTTCTTAAAAAACATTACAACATTAAATACCTAATAAATAGCCGTGGGCAACTAACAAGATAGCAATTAACCTCTTACACACACACACACACACACACACACACACACACACACACACACACACACACACACACGCACACACACACACGCACGCACACATTAGAGTCTCTGAATACAAATCAATCAAATGAGTTGTGGAAGGACTAGCCGTATAGATCTTGTCTTGCTCAAATGTAGCCTACCTGATTTCAGTACCTTGGACAACGACACTACAAGCGGTGTAGCGCTGGGCTGCGTTTCTCAAAAGTAATGTGAGCTAAGTTGCTAGTAAAGATCATTGGGGGCAATGATTCTACGATCTTACAATGCTTTTGGTAAAATACAGCCTTTCTACACAATTAAAAATAAAGCTTCTTTATTGGCATCTATGGTTCCATGAAGAAACTTTAACATCCACTGAACCTTTACATTTTCTTTATATAGTTCTTTATAAAACAAATGTTCTTTAAAAAAAAATGTTATTCACACTAAGAAAGAGTGGTCAAAATAGAGGGCCGATATTATCAAATGACAATACAGTGCTGCTTGAAAGTTTGTGAACCCTTTAGAATTTTCTATATTTCTGCATAAATATGACCCAAAGCATCATCAGATTTTCATATACGTCCTGAAAGTAGACAAAGAGAACCGAATCAAACAAATGAGAGAAAAATATCGTCTTTGTCATTTATTTATTGAGAAAAATGACCCAGTGTTACATATCTGTGCATTGCAAAAGTATGTGAATCTTTGCTTTCAGTATCTGGTGTGACCCCCTTTTGCTGCTGTAACTGAAGGTAAAATTTCTTGTAAATGCTGATTAGTCCTGCACAATAACATGTAGGAATTTTAGCCCATTCCTTAGTGCAGAACCACTTAAACTCTGTGATGTTGGTGGGTTTCCTCCTATGAACTGCTTGCTTAGGTCCTTCCACAACATTTTTATTGGATTAAGGTCTGGACTTTGACTCAGCCATTCCAAAACATTAACTTTGTTCTTCTTTAACCATTCTTTGGTAGAATGACTTGTGTGCTTGGGGTTGTTGTCTTGCTGCATGACCCACGTTCTCTTGAGACTCTGTTCTTAAACAGATGTCCTGACGTTTTCCTTTAGAATTTGCTGGTATAATTCAGAATTCATTTTTCCATCAATGATGGCAGGCTGTCCTGGCCAAGATGCAGCAAAACAGGCCCAAGCCATGATACCACCACCACCATGTTTCACAGATGGGATAAGATTCTTAAGCTGGAATGCAGTGTTTTCTTTTCTCTGAACATAATAGCTTCTCATTTAAACCAAAAGTTCTATTTTGGTTTCATCCATCCATTAAACCTTTCTCCAATAGTTCTCTGGCTTGTCCTCATGATTTTTAGCAAGCAATTTTCTTTTTAGAGAACAGTGGCTTTCTTCTTGCAACTCTGCGATACACTCCATGGTTGCTCAGTTTTCTCCTGATGGTGGGCTCAAGGACATTAACATTAGCCAATGTGAGAAAGGCCTTTAGTTGCTTAGAAGTTACCCTGGGAACTTTTGCAACCTTGTAGACTATTACACGTTCTGCTTTGGAGTGATCTTTGTTGGTTGACCACTTCTCGGGAAGGTAACAGTGGTCTTGAATTTCCTCCATTTGCACACAATCTGTCTGACTGTGGATTTGTGGAGTCCAAACTCTTTAGAGATGGTTTTGCAATCTTTTCTATCCTGATGAGCAACATCAACTCTTTTTCCGAGGTCCTCAGTAATCTCCTTTGTTCGTGACATGATTACTTCCACAAACATGATCAGACTTTGATAGATCCCTGTTCTTTGAATAAAAAATTTAATGTTCTGACATTTGATAGTCATTGCACTGACTGAAAACACCTCTGCACAGATGGACTCTAATTTCACCTTTAAATTAACTGCTAATCCAAGAGATTCACATACTTTTGCGACTCACAGATATGCATTATTAGATCATTTTCCTGAATAAATAAATGACAAAGAAAATACAAACTTCACAAACTTTCCAGCAGCACTGTATACACACACACACACACACACACACACACACACACACACACACACAATTGATAATATATACATAAATATAAATATACATTTAATACATTTACATACATTACACAATATAAAAATAACTCAGTTTACTATAAGGTAAATAAATTTGTATGTTTTATGACAGTTGTGAGCGAGTAGTGAGGCTATTTACTCTTAATAATATTTTTTTATTTATTTTTTTTACCAGTCTTACCTAAAGTGGCCTTATGACGTTGAGATCCAGTTTTTACATGGACCCACAAATGTTGCAGTTTGCAAAAGTAGTTTATTGAAGACGATCGAGAATGACCGCAGTGGGATACCAGTCACCATGAGGATATGCTTATTAGAGAGGTAAATTGTCACTTTGTTCGCTCATTGAGACCTCTGCTGTGCGGAACCGGAGGATGAACCGTGAAACCAGGGACGAATAGTTTCAATAGCAAGTCGCAGGGTAGCATATGGTGCTGGAAGCACAGCGACCGCTGACACCAACAAATTGCAGATTTCATACTAATTTTCTCTGGAGGGAAATTCCATGCCACCCACGCGACTCATCTGTGTGGCTTTTTATGATGTCTTGTTGTTCAGTGCTGGCTTGCATTCTGAAGCTACGTTGAAATTTATTTACAAAAAGCGAACTAATCAAAATAAGACAAAATAAAACGAATTAATTTTTATTAATTATTATTATTATTATTATTAATTATTAATGTTTAACTATATTAGTAGTCGTCTATTGTTTTTTATCAGGTTAATACACGCCTAAACTAACTCATAAAAAAAAAATAATAATAATAACCCTACAAATAACCTGTGCAAAAAGCTAGATTTATATAACCTGAACTTGATTTGGCCGTCTTATAAGCCGTTTTATATGTTTTAAATAGGTGTTAACACAATAGTCGGGGTTCAACAAGGCTCACTAGTGAGAACATTTTAGTTTGCTAAATATTTGGGGACATTGCATATACGTCTATTGCTTTTATACAGCTGTTTAAAAATATTGTAACCTAACCTTAACCCGCACCCTAACGGAGAACTTCCTTCAAAAGAATGTTTTTTTTATTTTTTTTATTTTTTTTTTTATTTTTTTTTTTTAGCGATATTATCATATTCAGTTCACTTATGGGTTAAGTAGGTTAGTTCGCGCAAGCTCATATCTGAATTTTTGAGAATCTATTCCACTCTGCCATGAACCGAACAAAGAACAAATGAAAATACATTTGGTTTATTTTAAATATGTGAATTATTTGTGACAGATGAAAGAATATTTCACTAATATATAGAATAATAATTGTTATTTTCTTTGAAAATGAGAATAGCCCCGTATTTTGAAAGAATACAGAATTTACGATAAGAGCTTTCATCAATAGACATAATTTATCGCGATAAAGTCAATATTCGCTGATAAATTTGTACTAAAAACAGTGTTCACAAGTCTTCGTTCTTATACAGATTTGTTGTTTTTCGTGGAGGCTAAAAGACAGATGCTTTGCAACTCAAAGAGCCCCAATAGACATGATGTGGTGTTTAACAATGTGAGGGGTCTTTTGTCTTTCGTTTCTGATTGAATGGCTTCACACAGCTTCCATCCTTCGCCGGGTTTTAAGTTACTATCCACTAATTTATTTCAGTCCCTAAGAATACCCAAAGTAATGTAAATGTGCCCTTCTGTTTTTCTTTCCTTAGCCAGTAACCTTAGTGCACACAGCCAAACACAAGACCGTGCACGTCTAATGCAAAATAAAGACTTCTCAAAGACCTGCGCTCTATAAAAATTCATGACATACAACGTTTGATCAGACAAAAAAAAAAAAAAAGGAAAAAATGTCGCGTGGCATTTAACTATCTGTAATAATTATTATTACTTAATAAACAATGCAGTATACAGTATATGGATAACCATTTTACAACATAAACGTTAAATCCAAGGCTTGTGAGTTATACTTTGCTGATATATATATATATATATATATATATATATATATATATATATATATATATATATAATATTATTATTATTATTATTTTTTAAATCGGAAAAGTTGATGTTTGGAAAATTTGCTCTGCTCACATGTATCACCTGCAGGACACATTGCACGTAACTTTTAACTATAAAAATGTAACATTAAAAGGAAACACTAAAACAGTCTTTCAGAATACAAAAGCCAATCCTGCATTAGAAACATAATGCAACGGCTTACTGATGTTTACTGATGGTTTATCTCAAATGTCTTTGAATTGTGATGACAGTTTTGTTTGACTTGTTTATATTGTTGGTAACTCTGTCATTTTGAGCTCAAGAACATCAGGTGTGTCTCTTTTACCGCCATGCTTTTTGTATTTACATGTTAACAATGAATGGTAGTCCTTTGGAAAAGGAACGTTTATTGCAGTAATTGTATAATTACTTCACTAATTAAGCGCGCATGATAAAGGGCAGTTAGGGTTAATCAGTTACAGATGGAGAAAAGTGAAAGCACTTCCAAGCTTTTGATAAACATGCGCTTAACCTTTATCGCAGCCAGTTATTATGCCAGTTTCGAGCACAAATTGCTCCCGTCTTGTTTTTGACAAGGTGGAGGAAACAGTGAAATCTCTTTATGAAACGACAATAAAGTGATTTTTCCATCTAAGCTTTGTGTGTTTACTAATTCATCTGATCTATATAGACCTTGTCACAGTTAAGTAAATTGATTTGCTGTTGAAAATTAACTGCTAATGCAATGGTGGTGCTTCTGTGCGTGAGACTGACGTGTAAATCAGCTTCACAAAAGAGAGCTGATTTGCTCCGATTTCATACTGATTTGTGCTATTTTACGCTGTGAAATAGAAACAACTGTGGTGTTTTGAACCGATTTTTGGCCATTACAAACGATTGAATTTTAAGTGCTATGACAAACATGCATCTGTGAACCGGCATGTCTCTTAGCAGAACGTGTTAATCAAAACTTAAAATACGGAACAACAGAAAAGCTATTAATTAAAATTATGACGTTAAGAGCACTTATAGGCTAGCCCGACACCATTGCGGTACAGACTTTTTCTGACGGACAGTACCAGAAATTGCTATAAACAGACTGGCTACATAAAATAGCAAAAACACTTTGCCTCTCATTGTATTTAATGTAATCTTGTAAACAACACCACTTTTTGCAAATTTTTGGTGCAATATTATTGTTTCGTAAAAATGAACTGATTTGTTGAAAGAGAACTCACTTTAGAAGACGTACAATAGACCTGAAATACCAATCGCTTCGCTATACATATATAAACTGCAGTGTTTTTCATTGCTTTCTAAAGGCTCTTGACCGGAGCTGCTGAAATGGTAATGTGAGTCCATCCCGGTGTCACGGCATTTGTTCCCTCTGTATAAATAAAGCTATTGTATAGTGAGGCCGTCTCAAGCGAAAAAAGTCTTAAAGCTATCAATGGACATTCATTCGTCCTGTCGCGTGTCACGCTTTTGAAGTTATTCCCTGTCTTTTTTTACTGCGCATGTGCAACAGGACATTATCATTTTAATCAAAGAAAAAATAAAAACCAAAATGGCATTGCTCCAGCAATGTGCATACAATTTTTGTTCAAATGATCAATTTTTGAACAAAATAAAGTTAGCCGGAATAAAAGTATCCAGAAATGAACCATGTTGTGGCATGAAGTGACGCGAGTCTGTGTTGATTTTGAACTGTTCATCATTTTTATGTGAAACTATAGTTTTTCCTTAGTTTTCCTTGGTGGAAACCATAGGGCCTTTGCCTGTTTTATTTTTTATTGTTTTATTTTTATTTTTTTGAAAATCCCTGTATGACATTCCCAAGGACAGGCTCTATTGATGGAGAAGTGTGGAAAATCAGGCGGATAGGGCCCTCGGACAGGAGGCGTTCCTCTGATTCTCCTCGCTTCGCTCTTTGAAGGGAACATCTGTGAGAATTCTACTTCTCTTTGAGAACATGTATGTTATCAAGCTTAAAACTTAGAGCTTTACTTGTAGCATGACCGTCTATATTCTACAGACATCAAAGATTCCTAGAGCGTTTTGGTAGTTTTAGAAAATGTAGCTTTGGTTTGTAGAATCTTGACGTTTTAATTCAGTAAAGGTGATTCCCCTTGCTTATTGGCAGAAAATTGCCACGTTGTGAAGACACGGAAAAGATTTCCACGGTGCTGCCTGTGTCAACATGGCGTGAAACTTGAAGAGAAAGGGATGAATAGTCAGAGCTAATTCCTCTACATCTCGACTGGTTATTTGTAACATTTTCCATTTTACGGTGTTTCTATGGAACTCTCATTTTCACCCCACACGACGATATTGTTTGTTCATTTCTATCTAAACTAATGCAAATGAAATATAAGATAGGCTAAGATAAAATATTAGATCACATGATTATAAAGATTAGCCCATGTTCAGAAAAGCCCCAGTTTCAAATAAAATAAATTTGACATGCAAGTGAGGAAAACACAATTACGTATTACGCCAATATGCGACCAAGTACCTTTATTATTATTACTTTATCGTGTGTTTTGTCTTCTGGTTGTGTGAATTAGAAGTCTCATGGTTTATAAAAGAGAGTAGCAACAAAGTCAATCCTAAGCTCCTTTTTAAGAACAAAAGCACAGTCGGGAAAGCAACTTCATGCTGATTGGGTGTCCAGCAGAAACTAAATGGATGCTCTTTTTGCGCACCAATGATGTGAGCAGTGCATTGAGATGTTAAGTGAGTCTCTCTTTATAAAGCAGGATACTAGGGAAAATTCCTTCACTCTGACACAAGGAAGTTGGATCATTCTTCTGCGTATCTAAGCGCAACGAGCATTTGAGGACAATGGCTGCTGCATCAGAGAGAGTGGTTGCGAAAACTCAGAGCGGTAAAAAGGTGATTAGAATTATCAGTTAAACGATTTTATTTTTTACAAAAATAAATAAAATAAAATAAAATAAAAAATCTAGTACTTCTTTATCAGTGTGCATTGATTGAATTTGAAATAAAAGTTGTTTTTTTTTTTTTTAAATAGAAAATAAAAAGGTTTTGTCTTTCAGGTGTCCAAACCACTGATGGAGAGGAAAAGAAGAGCACGTATCAATAAATGTTTGAATCAGTTGAAAAGTCTCCTGGAGAGTGTCTGTTCGAACAATGTAAGAAAATTAAATGGATTTAAAATTTATTCAAATTCTAATATCAAATGTCTGTCTCAAAAACCAACTGATGCATTTTTTATATTATTCAGATCCGCAAGCGAAAATTGGAAAAGGCTGACATTTTGGAGCTGACGGTTAAACATCTGATGCATCTGCAAAACACCAAAAGAGGTTTGTGTTCTATTCGCATTTAAATAACTATTATTCGTTACATTTCCAACAAAATTTAAGTGTATTATTTGCAAACAATAAATATTGATTTCTCTAAATGCAGGAATGCCCACAGTTTGTGACTCTGCTGAATATCACGCTGGCTACAGAAGTTGTCTCGCCACTGTCAGTCATTATCTTCTCGCTTCGGACACAGACAGAGATTCCCGCTCCATCATGCTGACACATCTTAGGAGCGGTTCTAACCTCGTTCCTGATTTCAGTACCGCGGAGAGCGACCCTGCTCGGATCCCTGCTTCAACATGTACACTTCGCCGATCACACAAAGCTCCGCTTAAAACAGACGCTCCTTATCCCAACTTGCAGCAAACTTCAGACAAATATTACTGCTCTATGCCGAAGAGGACTGAGATTTGTGAGATGGACAAAATATCATTTAACGCACAGGCTGGAACCCATGGATCCAAGAACCTCAAAACCACACACTTCAGTCTTAAAAATACAAAGGGTGACGAGTGCTGCAATTTTTCTGAAGCCTTGAAACAGAATTATTGGCGGCCTTGGTAAATCTGAAGAATTTCAAATGTCACTGTTTTAACACTTAGACTATATAAAGTAGCTCTAATTTTGCTTCTCATGCACTGTATATGTAGATCCTTTTTTTTTTTTTTTTTTGATAAATGATGGCAAATGTTTATTTTAATAATAAAAGACTACAACATTGGATTGAATTTGCTTATTATGTAAACTGACAAATAGACGCCAACTGCTGCGGAGATCGAATGAATGTCTTTTACTTTGTAATGGAATTAAATATTTAGAATGCACTGCATGGTAATATTATACGATCATTCTTTATGAAAAGTAATCTCTGTTTGAGACAGGCCTACCTCAAATTTATGTTGTTGACTTAACATGTAAAAAGGCTGAATGTTGGCCACCATGCTTTCCAAAATCCAACACCTAGATCTCACTGTAAAAAAAAAAAAATAAAATAAAATAAAATAAAAAAAACTATTCCGAAACAAAAATATGCATTTTGGTACGCATAGCTTAAAGACTTCAGTTAAAATAATAATAATAATAATAATAATAATTACATTCTCTGAACATATTTAATTGTGCTTAGTCAGTCAAATCGAATTGAAAAATCAGTATAGGCTGAAAAAGTCCTACAGCCAAATAACTTTATCGCATGCATTTGAAGTTTGAAGACGTTATGGTGAGTGGTGGGAGGTGTAAACACAGGCTGGGTCTGGCGAACGGGTCTCTGAAGCTTTGAGATTTGCACTTAAATAATAGAAAACTTAAAATAACCATTTAAGTTTAAGTCGTTTTCAACAGAATTAGTAAATAAATAAACAAACAAACAAACAAACAAACAAACAAACAAATAAATAAATAAATAAATAGGCTTACCAAAAATATCTAGCGTTACACTGACACAGTGGCAAATGAACTGGAAGCACACAAGACATATCCCCTTCACCCTTAACTTCCTTAGAACTGTACGTCAGCTAATCACCATGGCTGAGGAGAGGTTTAATTAGGGCCACAGAAGGACGCACTGCATAGTTGAGCAGCGTTTCTGCTGCGTTAGCAAGTCCAGTGGAGACCTGAATCTGAAATCCTCCACAATGCAGTTGTAGTGGTTACTGTGATTCTTCACAACAGAGAAAAAAATCAAGGTCATGCTGCTGACTACGATGATTCTCTTGACGTTAAGGCAAGAAATGCATCCTGCAGGAGCAGAAATTTTAATTCACAATATGTTTGGTTACTTATTGATGTTTCATCTTTTTTAATCAAATTTCGTCTGAGCGGTTGACACACTGTTAATTAAAAAATGCATCACCCAATGTGTTATTATAGGAAATTAATAGAAACATTTGCTAATTTAGTTATGACACAAAATGTAAAATGTCAAATGAGGGGCAAGATTGCCCCTACTGTAATAAACTGGCCAGTGGGGTCATCTGGGGTAAGCAGCCCCTCTGATGATTTGACATAATTCTTATTAATCTTATATTTATAAGTGTCATTAATGTAAAAAAAAATCTACTATTCTATTTAAAATGTTATGTTGACAATTTATTTGAATAATTGAATAACCAATGACAGACAAAGCAGAATCCCAATAAAAGAGATTCATATGAAAGGTAAAACTATTCTATGACTTTGTAAGGCCAAACCAGCACAGGGAGCCCTCACCCGAGTACTGACTGCTTGCCGCTCCCTCTGCTTCCTCTACTGACACTTCCTGTTTGGTGGCCTTAATAGCCGAATACTGAGCACATGGCAGGTTGTGAAGTGTTGCCAGTTTACCTGCCTTACCGAGCGTTTTCCATAGTTATATTCTGCCTGACTTTAAGTGTATTACTCTGCCTGATTATTTCGACTACTGATTACCTGGATTTGCCCCTTTGCTCTGTTTGCCTGATTGGACTGATGTTTGTGTATGAGCTCTCTGCCTGCCTGCTGACTCTCGTCTTTTGGATTGCCCCTGTGTGTATGTCAGCTGTTTGAACTGTTACTCTGATTTAGACACTTTGCCTGTCTTCACGTTTCTGTCTACTGCTAATCCTTTTAATAAACTTCTGCGAATGGATTCTAGTTCTGCCTCAGTGCCATCCTTACAGACTTATATGAAGACATATAAATATTTACATATTTAATTGACCATATTTTAACTGAAGATATGTTATTGGTTTTAATGAAAAAGATAATGCCTGAAATCTAATTCATATATTGAATAATAACCCTAATGAATTATATAAGCATTATATTTAAAAAATAATAACACTAGTAACAACAAGCCACTTGTGGCCTTCCGTGCCAATTCTGGGGGAGACACAAAAACAGTAATACACAAGATCACTATTTTTCAGAGACACAAAATTAGATCACTTAACCACAAAACTATTTTGACTGACTAAATCTCACAAATGTTGATATTTAGATGAAATGAGAAAATTAAAAATAGTGTAGCCTTTCATCAAAAGTGATGAGATGAGATTTTGTGCCATCTTTGGTCAAGAAAAAAATTATTGGGTGGGTAACATAGAGATATGATTTTTGATGTCAACAGTTTAAGGACAACACACTCTCATGACTTTTTGTTAGTATTTTATGATTTGGCAAATTGGCGCTCGTGGCACACTGAGGGTTAAATTTGGGGTGCATCTTAATTACCTACAAATTGTACTTTTTTTTTTTTTTTGTCAGATTGTACTAATTCATATTAAAATGCAAACCTGTACAATACTTACAAATTCAAAACCTTTTCTGTTTTGTGGCCAGCAAACTCCACTGAACCCTTCCGGGATTAATTGGAACAACAACTGAGAGCCCTTTTTCTCAGTGTTGGCGCCTCACTGTTGCACTTGTCTTCTTGAAGATTTAATGTAAAAAAATTGAAAGGCCAGTTAGTAAACCATTGTTTAGTTTTCACTCATGTAATGGAAAAGTCAAAGCCTGTTGTTAAGAAAGGGCTGTCCACATTGTCCATAGAGTGTATGTAGGTTGCCATTAATTGTGGTGGGCCTAAACAATTGTTTCCAACAGACTATTCAAGAGGGACAGGGGACGAAAGACAAAATCAGAAAAATTTTTCAGGACATGGAATGGAGATTTTCACAGAAGTATTTGCAGTTTATGTATCACCTGCTCAGTCAACACAAATACACCACAGATCCAACTATAAAAACAAAAGATAACAAACACAAAACTATTTGTACATGCATGCAGTGTTGTAGCAAAGAAATCCATTTGAAAATAATAAAGTGACTCACCTTTCATCACTGAAATGATTGTTTATTTCTTCTTGCATGACAGCATCCCAGCCTTAGCAAGACCATTTTGGAGGATGAACCTGTTTTAATCATTGATTAGTTTACAGTATAATATATTATACTATATATAATAATATATTGTAATATATAATATATTGTAAATGCCTTAAAATATTAACCTACCATAAAAAATATTTACTGGAGTAAAAAGTGTGAACCAGCCATGATCGTATATATAAGATAACATAAACATGCTACTTGAAGGTGAACTGTTTTGAAAAAAATGTTTTTGTACTTGGGGGAACAAAATTTTTAATTATGTCACCTGTATTTGGGTCTAACGATTTCAGCTTATTCAATTTGATTAATTCAATTTGATTAAGCAATTGAAGATCTGATGGACAAGGCACGTAGGGCTTATTATAGCATAAGAAAATCATTGTCATAATTCAATTGCCATAAAAATGTCATCAATTGTCATAAAAATAATAAATTGGCACCTAATCAATTTTGAAGATCAAATAATCTCTATTAAAAAATAAATAATCTGCTGATGAAGAAGTGCGTAAATGAGAACAGTCTGTCTGTAGAGATTGGCAGACACTGATGGAGGACATTTCTTCACAGAGTGCAGCAAATAAGACCATTAGAGACAATTACTTTACTCAAATAGCTTGAATTTCTACCTGATTTCCAGTGAGCGAGTCATTTAGACAAAATCTTGGGAGAAAAGGAAGTGTCCAGCTCACAGCGCAATATACTGTATGTCCTCCTGCCATGAGGGACAGAAGCTGAACCTAATATTTCCTTGATATATATGTGTGGGTTTATTATATCGTGCGTGCGTGTAATATATTTATTGCTTAATGTTCGGCAAAATTGTGCTACTCTACAGATTCATACCATTAAGCACAGTCATGCTCATTTGAACTGAACTGCGCTGAATTGAAAGACAGAGATGATCTGAGCAACAAAACATCAGTAATCAAAAACACTTTGTTATAGGCAGAGATACAAATGTTTAAATCTATTCACTTAAGAGATTTTAACACTCAGTGCATTTTCATGAGTGCATCCACACAACACAGTCCTTGTAACCTCAGAAGTAATTTTACAGCTTCATTAAATTACATTTTAACATATAAGCTTTTAACTGAACAGGTCTGGTTGCATTCATAATTAAATGATTCACAATACCCACTGTGCTACTGCAATAGCGATCATTCTCACCATGAATGTAGGCTCAAATCTGTGTATCAAAGTGACTTATGTTTCAGTGCTACATATCATTAGATAAATGTGAAATATGTCATATGTACAGGTGCATCTCAATAAATTAGAATGTCATGGAAAAGTTCATTTCAGTAATTCAACTCAAATTGTGAAACTCGTGTATTAAATAAATTCAATGCACACAGACTGAAGTAGTTTAAATCTTTGGTTCTTTTAATTGTGATGATTTTGGCTCACATTTAACAAAAACCCACCAATTCACTATCTCAACAAATTAGAATATGGTGACATGCCAATCAGCTAATCAACTCAAAACACTTGCAAAGGTTTCCTGAGCCTTCAAAATGGTCTCTCAGTTTGGTTCACTAGGCTACACAATCATGGGGAAGACTGCTGATCTGACAGTTGTCCAGAAGACAATCATTGACACCCTTCACAAGGAGGGTAAGCCACAAACATTCATTGCCAAAGAAGCTGGCTGTTCACAGAGTGCTGTATCCAAGCATGTTAACAGAAAGTTGAGTGGAAGGGAAAAGTGTGGAAGAAAAAGATGCACAACCAACCGAGAGAACCGCAGCCTTATGAGGATTGTCAAGCAAAATCGATTCAAGAATTTGGGTGAACTTCACAAGGAATGGACTGAGGCTGGGGTCAAGGCATCAAGAGCCACCACACACAGACATGTCAAGGAATTTGGCTACAGTTGTTGTATTCCTCTTGTTAAGCCACTCCTGAACCACAGACAACGTCAGAGGCGTCTTACCTGGGCTAAGGAGAAGAAGAACTGGACTGTTGCCCAGTGGTCCAAAGTCCTCTTTTCAGATGAGAGCAAGTTTTGTATTTCATTTGGAAACCAAGGTCCTAGAGTCTGGAGGAAGGGTGGAGAAGCTCATAGCCCAAGTTGCTTGAAGTCCAGCGTTAAGTTTCCACAGTCTGTGATGATTTGGGGTGCAATGTCATCTGCTGGTGTTGGTCCATTGTGTTTTTTGAAAACCAAAGTCACTGCACCCGTTTACCAAGAAATTTTGGAGCACTTCATATTTTCTTCTGCTGACCAGCTTTTTAAAGATGCTGATTTCATTTTCCAGCAGGATTTGGCACCTGCCCACACTGCCAAAAGCACCAAAAGTTGGTTAAATGACCATGGTGTTGGTGTGCTTGACTGGCCAGCAAACTCACCAGACCTGAACCCCATAGAGAATCTATGAGGTATTGTCAAGAGGAAAATGAGAAACAAGAGACAAAAAAATGCAGATGAGCTGAAGGCCACTGTCAAAGAAACCTGGGCTTCCACACTACCTCAGCAGTGCCACAAACTGATCACCTCCATGCCACGCCGAATTGAGGCAGTAATTAAAGCAAAAGGAGCCCCTACCAAGTATTGAGTACATATACAGTAAATGAACATACTTTCCAGAAGGCCAACAATTCACTAATTTTTTAAATTTTATTTTTTTATTGGTCTTATGAAGTATTCTAATTTGTTGAGATAGTGAATTGGTGGGTTTTTGTTAAATGTGAGCCAAAATCATCACAATTAAAAGAACCAAAGACTTAAACTACTTCAGTCTGTGTGCACTGAATTTATTTAATACACGAGTTTCACAATTTGAGTTGAATTACTGAAATAAACGAACTTTTCCACGACATTCTAATTTATTGAGATGCACCTGTAAGTGGTTATATAAAACAAGGTTTAGGCCATTAGTTAATGTATATTCCATCAGGTACCAAATCTTTTTACAAATTCATTTTAAAGCCATCTCAACTACGATGTAGAACATGAATGTCTTCAAAAGCCAATATGTTTCCATCCACCTATTTTAATGCGCATTTTGGACTATCGCATAAAAAATTCGCTGGATGGAAACGCCAAGATGCGCATAAATTCAGAAAATGCTTATAAGAAAATTATGCGCACAACTGAGTAGGATAAACTTTTTATCCGATAAGAAAAAATGCGCATAAACTTCGATGGAAACACATTTACCGAATAAATTCCTCCATGCGCATCAAAAAAGTCATGTGACTGTGCTATGAGACGGGATAACTTGACTAATCAGCTGACCGATCTCGTTCACAGCGTCTATAAGTTGTTGTAGTCACTCTGAAAAGCCTGAGCAAAGTCTGTCATCAAAGTATTTCTGTATAATTGTCTTACACGACTGTGTTCCCAAACAGCTGGCATCCTCAGAACGCAGTGACAGCATTTATTGTGTTATGTCTGCTCTCTCAGAGGCACAAGTAATTTATATTATATATGAAAATTATTATATTCAGTGGCTTCTCCTATATTCTTAGTGATATTTAGTGCCACAGTTTACCAGGAAGTGACGATTTTGTTCTCTTTGACTCGTTGGATGGAAACGGTGCTTTATTCGCATATGTTTTATGCGATATTCCAGTTTTGCGCATAATTTAAATTCGAATCTTTGGATGGAAACATAGCTAATGAGAAACAATTTAAGGGGGAAAAAAACCTTATACAACCATCTAGAGCAGGAGTGTCAAACTCAATTCCTGGAGGGCCAGAGCCCTGCAGAGTTTAGATGCAACCCTAATTAAACACACCTGATCCAACTAATCAAGTCCTTCAGGCTTAATTGAAAACTGCATAGTATGTGTGTTGGAGTAGGGTTGGAACAAAACTCTGCAGGGCTGCGGCCCTCCAGGAACTGAGTTTGACACCCCTGATCTAGAGTATATAGGAGGAGGAAGACTCTTGTTGATTCCCTTACTGTGTATTAGACTAAGGGGAAATCTGCAGGTTCCCACATGAAATATGAAGAATGTCCGAGTGGATCCCATGTGAAGCTGCCTCAAGCACCATTTCATATTTCAACACCAATATCTGGCTGTATGAAATGTACAAAAGTGCATTCTGGCAGCAAGCACAGATTTTTTTTTTTTTTTTTTTTTTAATACATGTATAAATGAACAAGAACAAATTTAAAAAGCTGATGTCTTGGGATACGTGTATAAAATCTGGTCATATACAACATAAAATAATACAGCAAATATTCAATTCCCATTCAGTGTTTATGTCTACTGTAACAAATCAAATTGCACCAGCTTTCAAAAGGTCCTATTCTCCACATGAAAAAAGATTATGTCACTTATTTTGTAAAAAGTGCATGTTGACTGCAGGCTATATGGGTGTTTTTAAATAGTGTCACTTTTCATATCATACTTTGTTACGGGCTACCAGACAAATAAGACTGTAATCATGAGAATAACAATGCATCAGATATACATTTTCAATCATCACAAAGCACTTAACACAAACTCATTTAAAACATATCTGTGAAAAGAAACATTTTAGCCTATTGGCAAACATGTCTGGATCTACAAAGAGAACCTTGTGCTTCAAAAATATGAATTCAAATGATATAACAAAATATCTTTTCGGTTTACTTAAAAAAAATGTTAAAAACATGCCACACCACCAGAAACAACAAAAACACATTTAAAGAGTTTAAAGCTCTGTGAGCTAAAATGTTATAAAGAAACGCTATATAACTTACTTCAATCTTACTGCTAACCTTTTCCACAACCAAGTTTACCTTTACGGTTTTATTAAATGAAGGGAATAAAATAACTGAGAAATCTGCAAAACAAGTTGTTTTGTCAAATTTCAATCCCGCTATATTGCTACCTCTTCCTCTATGCTATGAGACAAGGGCAATTTGGCCAAAAAATAAGGAAAAATATAATTTGTTTGGCTAATATTAAGCATCAAAGACATATTTAAACATAAAAGTATGTTGGAAATTTTAAAAGTATTTTTGAACTCCCAGCCCTACTTTAGGGGAGAATAAAAAATAATTATATATATTATATGTACTGTAGATCTACACAAAGTAATGGAATGGCCCCTAATTCCTTAGTCAAGAAAGGCAGTATTTTGAACAGAATACTAAATTCTCACTGAAACGTAAAAGCTGAAAACTGTCATGGGCCTCAGTAAAAAGCTTGTGTATGAGCAGAATGCCTAGTGCTCATTTCGAACCATAAGTGTTGAGCTCAGGACACTTATTTGCTGCTCAGCTTCCCTCAGCTTGGAGGCCCACTGACCCTGCCCAGCAGGCACAAAACAGGCACACAACGTCATAAGACATTGATATTTGGTTAAATTTCGGTTGCGACGTCGGGTGACCAAAATTCAACGTAAATTCAACGTCTAATGTCAATGTTAAATTGATGTCCAATACCGACGTCAGCTGACGTTGAGATTTTGTTGTTTTTAGGTTGTGCAACCAAAATCCAACGTTAAGTCAACGTCAAATTGACGTCAAATATTGACGTCAACCCGATTTTCATTTTCAACCAAAATGCAACGTCTGTCCGACGTCATGTCCAACGTCAACCTGACGTTACATAGACGTCTGGTGCCTGCTGGGTGTAAATCCAGCCTGGTATCAGCAACACACAAAAAAAGCAACAATGATGTCCTTATGCCATTTCGAATCCATCACACTTCAAAAATCCCACTTCCTAGTTAACAAAAACATTCCACTTAGTCAAAGCTTTAACACTAATGAGCATATCAGGGACTACTTGAAAATACTCATAAAACGGTTGCTTAGTTCGTGGATCCTACGGATGTCATATAGCCTGACGATGCAGATTGTGACCTTATAAAACTATTTGTGCTTCCTTTGCTTTCCCCTTTAGGCAGGTGTTTCTGGTCCACCCAAGCAGATGCATCTACCTGTCCTGTCCTAATACTTGAAAAAGACTGCTCCCCTGGCCGTGAACCTGGTCCCAACGGAACAAGCTCTGATGCACGCTTGTGCTCAGGGCATGCCTTGATGCCCGAGCCTTCGCCAACGCTACCGTCCCTTGCCTTTCTCTGCAGATCCTGAGGGACCTCGTCTGGCGTGGCTCCTTTTCCGTGCTCAGAGCAGCGTCTCAACGCTTGAGGCTCGCGGTCAAAGTGCGTGAGTGGGAAATGCGGTAACAAAACAACGTGCTGCTCGAAGGTCTCTGGAACCAGAGAGATCGCGGAGGCTCGCCGCGGGCTCCTCATTGGACTAGCCAGTGGCGTCTCGTCAATGAAGTTAATCACTTCGTCGCGGCTAAAGCACTTGAAATCGTCCTCATAACGCTCGACTCGTGGAATCTGCTTGAGCGAATGCATGTCCTCGGATCGCCTCCTTTTGCGGTGTGGGTGGCTCTCATCGTGGTAGGACCCCGGGCTGCTCCGACGTCTCTCGTGGCGTGGTGAGCTGTATTGCGGGATGCCAATGATGTCCTCTGTGGAGCCCCAGCGATGCAGGTAAGACGGGATCTGACCGGTGGTCCACATGTCGGTTTCGTCGTGGGAGTATCTTCTTGTAGGGGGCACCTGGAGTAACACACAGATGAGTGAAACAGGACATTTCTAAAAGCTAAATTCCGACTCAAACTAAGGACCTCAAAGCTTTTGCATCTCTTATAATGCCAGAATCAATGGAATCTTGTGAACTATAATGGCAACACAGGCCTGTTTTCACTTTAAAGTACTAAATATTCAAATATCTGCCTTTTAATAGGGATAAAATGAAGTTAATATTCTTTTGCTTAGTTTAAAATCACTCATTCTACAAACAGATACTCACATTCCACATTGTTCTGAGAACTACACAGGAAAGACATAAAATGAGTTTTTAGTATTTAAAAGAACTTTAAGTACACTATCCAAAGCATACAGCACAAGCCTAGCATGAAAGCAACTGTATTGGTTAATGCAGGAATGAGACAGCCTTTACAAAGAAGCCCTATATGCATTATGAGGACTGATTGATAGGTGTACTATATTCTGGCCAGTAGAGGGAAGCAAAGCATCATTAAAGCAATGGCATTCAGTTTTTGTAACATTATCTATTTAAACAGATCAACTAATACACAAGCTTAATTATATATTATATTATGCTACGGGACATTTTTACGATTTGGCCTTATTTAAGACTTGTTACTAAGCTGATTTAAATAATATTTCTATTTTATAAAAGCGTGTCATTTTGCGTTAAATATACTGGCCATTGATTAAAAAAAAAAAAGTTTTTTGGCATATAAAGATAAAGATGGACTTACTTCACAATTGTTAGACAGTCTTAAATATTATTGTTTGGCAGCATTTTATGTTCTATAAGCCTGAATGGCTTGACAGCAAAAACAATATCAGCTTGTACTTCCCAATTATTATGGCATTCCAATACTCCATGATGATGATGCAAAACACTGGTGAAATTGAAAAAGAACATTTTTTTTCTACAGAAATAGTAGTTTAAAAAGTGAATAATCTTCTATAGCAGACACATCAGCTTTGAGTTCTTTATCAATACGCATCAGTGTTTTTGTTTTTTTGCCGAACGTCTTTGAAACAAATTTAGCACACACAATGTTAATGGTAGTTCAATAAACTTTGAAGAGAACTTCAAAAGTTGTTTTCGTGCAATGTATATAGCAATAAAATCAGCAATGGAAAGCAGTCAAGCACTGCAGATTGCCTAACAGAGCTTTGGGAAGTGTTCGGCGTACACATTTATGGCATATTCTCCACATTTAACCTCCAAGTACAAATTTTCAGACAGGCTTATTTTTAATAGCTGGTCAATTACTTACACACAGAGAAAAATGGATGATATGTAAAAGGTCAATGAAAGTTACATGTGGAGGTTACATGTGAGCGCTTATGGGCAGTATGTGAAGTAATCATTTGAATGTAAAAAGGTTAAAAGTTTGAAGTGAAGCATTGCACAGCTCTAAAACCTACTGGCAGCCTGTTATATGAATTCTTAATCACCTTGTAAGCCTTTATAGTACTGTTTTCTTGTGGAAGTGGTTCAAATAATCGGATTGATTTTTATTTTCTTTATTCTTTTTACATTCAAAAGATCAATCTAAATTTGGACTGTGCCATGAAAGTATAAACTCCTACCCAGATCACACATCAGCTGTGCCTCTACAACTAATATACAACTAACAAAATTAATGTCATAGTATCAATATCAAGGGAATTTTTACAACGATTAGCCAGACATACTGAGCGTGTTTTTAATTCAGACCAGTGTTTTTTATTCATTTAAATTCTCAATAACTTCAAGCTTTTAACTTTAAAATATAAACTGAAAAGGCATCAGTGGCACTCGTCACATGAGCCCTGCAACAGTAGAAAAAAACTGCATAAAAAATACCAAGATACCACTGGAGTGAAGAAACAAAAGTGTTTGTTAGATCATATTTTCCAAAAAGAATTTCACACAAAACAAAAGTCTCCAATTTCAATATCTAATATGTCACACAACAGGAATGTAAAATGATTCCAGTAGAAGTGTTGACAATAATATAGTGACTATATTTTTTTTGCAAATACTGAGGTGGAGGGCCATTGCAGCATGCACATTTTAGTTAGAAATAAAGAAAAGATCAATTTGAAAACAAAATCAATGGAAATATACCTGCAAATAGTGCATTTTATCTTCCTGAAGCTCCCTCAATGGATAACCCTGGGGGCCCCCCCTTTCTAAGGTTGAGAATTCGTACTTGGCAATACGGTCTACCGTCATGATATCACCAGCAGAGCTATAGTCAAACGGTCTGTCAAATATTAAGTCCGGATGAATGCCTCCATCCTGGCTGTTTTCTGCAAATGCAGAAAGCATATATATGTATCAGGATTAAAAATCAGTGTGTTCCAAATACACAGACAGACAGACAGACAGACGAATAGGTAAAAAAAGAAGAAAAACAATTCCCTTTTATAGATTTTCGGTGTCCGCGTTAGAATTTGAGCTTCTAAAAAATTGCTTCATGTGAAATCATTAGGATCCACTGAAGTGTCTCGTACTGAAAATCACGACTGACTGTCACTGTTTGCTAATAGATTGCAGCTAGAGCAAACTGTCGTTTAAACATATTCCCTAAAATATGTTTTGGGGCAAAAGATTGTTTGAGGGGTACAAACAATTTTTTTTTTTTTACTATAAAGTTGTAGGGCAATGTGAAATGCTGATCTTAAGGCAAAATGGGGGCACACAGCGGGATGACAGATGAGATTAGCTATTAGCACAGGCAGCTTAGCATGCATTTGAGTGAGACACAAGAACAAGAAGCAACCCTTATACATACAACTGAGTTGAGTTACACAAGGCAAACCATCTGGAAAGAAGCAGAGCACTGGTAAAATTAAGATCACAGAATCCATTTCTTGCACATATTCCTTATGATTGCAAACTTAGAAATGGGAACGTGCCAAATAGCAGGAAGGGTAATGAAATACAGCAAAGTCACACACTTAACACCTACATTCATCAATACATACTGACAGCCTCAGTTCACTAATAGTTTGTGATGAAACATATTAATTATATAGTTATCATGTGACCTCTAGTTATATTTATCCAGAAAACCCCTTGTTTTTATATTTTTACATTGGTTTTTACATGTTTTAATCTTACCTATAAAATTTACAATGTTACTATATATTGCAACCAAAATACCATTGTTTCTGCCAAAGTACTGTTATTATTGCTGTAATGTAATATGGAATCTCCTTGAAAGGGTGCAAGAAGCTTTTTATGTAATTTTGTTTAATTAACCATTTTATTTTTTGATGACAGCAGTGGCTCATACAAAGTTACAAGTTTTATTATTGTAGTAACAATGCCTGTTGTAACGTTGGTATTTTGGCCAGTGGTCCTGCTAATCCGCAGGGGGCTGTTGGTCACATGTCCAAGAAGTAGTGACATCATGCAACTCTGTGACACTTTACTTGAGAGTAAAGCAACTTTGCAGCAAAACTTCTGCAGTGGTGTTCACTCCAAAGGCATCTTAGCAGGTGTTGAGTGTAAGTCAAAATATATTGAGACACTTTGATGAAAATAATATCCATCCATCTCAAAATGAAGGTCACATGATAAATCCAATGACTGTAGTCATCATTGGTTGACCTAGTAGATTCATGTTTTTCCCCCAAACACAGCAGTAATGAATGTTTTATAAATAAATAAATAAATAAATATCCAATTCCTGAGACCAAAAACAAACAAACAAAAGCAAACAAATGAATAAAAAATAAAATAAAATAAAATAAAATGATAACACTGCAATAGGGTTCCATTTGTTAACTATATTTAATGCATTAATTAACATTAACTAAGAACAAGCAATACATTTGTTACAGTATTTATTAATCTTTGTTTGTGTTAGTTACAGCTGTTCATTGTTTGTCCATATTAGCTCAGGTCCTTTAAATTAACATTAACAGATACAACTTTTGATTTTCATAATGTAGTAGTAAATCCTGTAATCAACATTAAGTAAGATTAATAAATGCTTTAAAAGTATTTTTCATTGTTAGCTTATGTTAACTAATGTAGTAAACTAAAGTTAACAAATGTAAACTGATTGTAAATCTTACCAATAAAATAATAATAAAAAAACCTGAAGGATCTTTTCTTTACTTCCTATTTCCACTCCCTCTCTAACATCTGAGGCTGTGTATGAATACCACTGAACAAATACTACAAGAAATTTTGTATGCACTATACATTCTGTGCATCTTTAAGATCATCCTATGCGTGTGACAGCAGGATGATCTACTATTGTCACCAAAATTAAAGCTTAGCTGCTGCAATGCACTTTCTTCGTAATTTTATTTCAAACTAGTAATCTCCCGATATCTTTCTGAGTGAAGTTATGTGACAACAATTTAATTCACAAATATTTATTGCTGTATACTGTGTATTGTCCTATATATTCTTTTAAAATAAACAATGGTGTAGCAGGATGTAAGTAATACAATACTATGTTATTTTGAACATAGCATTGCTTTCTCCTTGGAACATGCTAAAGGAAGCTCAGAGGTCCTTACCTTCGTCCACTTCATCATTGGACATGATGGCCACACATTTCTCCCAGACCATCTTGACGTCGGCTCTGTAGCGGTCACAAGCCCACAGGAACATGGGGAGCAGGATTGATTGTGCTATGGAGCACCAGAGGACACACAGGACCATCCAGCTGTAGGAGCGGTCAAATTTCAAGCTGGCAAAGCTCACCACCTACAATGATGCACTGCAATTATTTACATGTTAAAAAGCAAATTCAAATGAAAACACAATTTTCCTCTGATAAAATACAGTGGTGGCCAAAATGATTAGAAAACTAGTATTTTCACCAGCTAAAACATGGCTTTAAGTCAGTTATTTCTATCTTTTGCTGTAGTGTGTCAGTAGGATATATTAGTTTACATTTCCAAACATTAATTTTGCCATTAATTGTAATAATACAGTCAGATTTTTGTCTGATAACAGCCAGTGCTCCACACAGAGATCTGATCTGATCATCATCCAGTCCGTCTGGAATGACATGAAGAAACTGAGACAGAATAAATCCAAAAGAACTGTGGCAACGTCTCCAAGATGCTTCAAGAAACCTACCTGCAAAGCTACAGTACTGTTAAAACTTTTAGGCACTTGTGTAAAAATGCTGTAAAATTAGGATGCTGTCAAAAATAATGCCATAAATATCTATTCTTTATCAATTAACTTCTATTAACTAAATCAACATTTGGTGTGAGCATCCTTAGCATTTAAAGCAGCTTCTGGATTTAGTCTGTCTCAGTTTGTTCTGTTTCATCATGTCATTTCAGACAGACTGGATGATGATCAGATCAGATCTCTGTGTGGACCACTGGCTGTTTTCAGACAAAAATCTCACTGAATTATTACAATTAATGGCAAAATGAATGTTTGGAAATGTAAACTGAATTTGACCATGGCAGTGACATACATCATCAAAGTAAGTATGCTTGTCATTACACCAAATTGTTATAAAATACACAAAGGACTCTTAAGTTCCACTAACTGCATTTTAATATACATTTTAAATATAATGAATTTTCATCTTTTGCACATACAATGCAGTTTTCACTTAAATATATTCTCTTAAAGTGTATAGTTTCCACTGTAAGAACTCCGCAGGGATATGGTATGGATGTGTACTTTTTCACAAGGGTATCCTAACGGAAAAATACAAAGCAATAAAGTGCAAAATTAAAAACATAGGTAAAACACCTGTAAAAAATTAATACGGAAACATCTTTCATATTAATACAGTACATCATACCCTATATTTACAGATTTTTATTTTTATGTTTGTGTGTACTAGCTGGATGAATCTCACAAACAGATTTCCAGGCCACATTTCACCCCAAGATAATAAAATTATTATTATTATTATTATTATTATTATTATTATTAGTATTATTCCTAAGACATTTGGCAAACAGTTTAAAAAATACTGTTCATTAAAATGCTAAATTTGGTAGGCTATTATATCAGAATTGAATAGGCTTCGACTTTGGCCTCATTGCACAAGGCAACCACTATAAATCAACCTCTGGAGTTTGATATATATGAAGGATGCACAACTGAGGCATCTAAAAAAAGCAATATGGTGATTTAATTGATGCTTGTGCTTTAACTACTTCAAATCAGACTGAAGAAATGGCACTCCAGCACATACAGTATGCCGTTCTGAAGATCAGTTAAGATTAATCACAGTTTTAAATATTAACTATACACTATTCTCAGACATTAACTATAAATACAGTAAGCTGAGTCATGGATAAAACTCCACATCGTGATTAATTCTATATCACAATTAATTTTTCACATGCATTATGCATAGAGTCACATTTTTGTGCAAGGCACGATATATCAATACACCCTATATTTAATAACCAAGATACTGTAGGGCACAGTTTAGCGACCTCTCCATAGAACTTCTCCTACTTTGAATGGCTCTCTACATACATTCTTCCACCATTAGTTTACGACTGGCTTTTCTGCCAATATCAACTATGCAGAAGGACATATTTAGCTTTCCCCATTGCACTTTAAAACAGACTAAAGCGTCTTCTTTGCAAAAAAGAACAGAGGTAAAGGCTTTCATTTACATTTACATTTACATTTAGTCATTTAGCAGACGCTTTTATCCAAAGCGACATACAAATGAGGACAAAAGAAACAATCAATTGTAGTATTAAAACAACTAAAACTGATCCAAAACTAAAAACTAAAACAGAAGAGAAACAAGCAATAGGAAAGAGGATAAATAAAAAGCGATACTTACTACTTTCAGTAGTACTTTCAGTAAGATGTATCTTGTCACCAGTTTGTTTTGTCTAGCAGCAAGGTTTAAAGTAACTAGTGATTCTACGCATACAGAAACCACATTATACCGGCCAAGAAAAAAAAAAGATTCACCTACAGGAAATGCACATACCATGCTATTATTCAGATGGCTATTTACAAAAGGCCTATGAGGAGAACAGCAACAGGGCATATATCGTCTATAAATGTTTGGGAAACCTAGAGTTCCTTGACACAGAACACTGATCTTGAATGACTAGGCTATACATACTGATGTTGGTGGGGGGAACTAAATATGTGAAAACGAAAAATCCTAATTATAATGCGGGTGAGGGAGACACCTGCTGGTGAAATGGCTGGATTGCATGCATCAAAAATTACTACAGATAACAAGACAATAAAAAGACTATATTGGATAAATAGCATAGCAAACCCATTCCAACACCAGAAGAACATACAAACTCCACATATGAAGGCTTAAGGTTTATGTGGCGATGACTGCTGCTGAAGGCATTCACTTGTTTCTTGTTTCATGTGTGGGATGAGATGCCTGAGAACTTTTCGACCTGCTTGTGTTCCTTCTTGTGATGTATCAATAGTGCTAGAAGGTTTACCAAGCCTCCTTTTGAACCACTTGCGTCAGCTTCAGATATAATTCTGACTCTTGTTGTTGATGTTTACATCCCTTAAGGATTTTGTTTTCTGTCTGATGAAAGTTTTGGTCAATAGGAAGGTTGCTTCTTCTCAGGCATTTACCCAAGGTTACATCTTTTGAAGGGTATTTGTGTGGTGGCAGGATGTTCCTTCCCAACACTTTTATCAGATTTTATAATCTGGACACAGATTTGACTCTGCTTCTTGGGTTTTATCTGTTTGAACAGGTGTCAATTCATGTTCCTCTATAAATCTATGTATATGTTCACTTCCTGATGAACTGGAAGTCACAAAGTATGGCAATGTGGTATATCGGTTATGTAAGTAACCCTGGGTCCCTGAGAAGGCTTCAGACAGCTGTCACACATGGAGGATAACCATAGCATCATCTACTGATAGACTTGGACATCAGAGGAAAACAATGCTAAATGCAAATAAAATGTAAGAAAGCAAAATAATAAGAGAGGAGAAAACTAGGTCTTCTAAAATAGTTGTCAACAAAAACTGTGCATCCAATCAAACTCTTCAGTACAATTACTGGCTGGCATGAGCATTAAACCATTGAAAACCTAGAGACATTTAGATACCAAACACAAGTCTGTGTGTTTTAAGCAAAATCTTAACACGTCACAACAAACCATCAAAAAGCAAACCACACTTTTGCTGTTGTATATATTTTCTGTGTCAGTTTACCTATTCTGTCATGTCTGCAAAACCAGCTGAAAACCTGGTATACGTATATACAGAAATGTTTCATAAAGTGTATAAATGTAGAATATGAGGATAGAGCTTTCTTCTTCTTCTTCAAAAAAAAAAATGGGCTTTTATGACTGAGTTTGTAACAGATTGCAGTGAGTTTTCTAAATGACACATCTGATGTTGGATCATTATAATCAAAAGCACTCTTTTCATCAATAGTACTCAAAAAGTCAATATCACTCATAGGTCAATCAAAGCAACTGCCCAACTCATATTCCTATGCAAAGATAAACACCACTTACACTCCACCAATATCCACTGAAACCCCACTAAATACTACAGCCCTTTTTGTGAAATCATGTTCTTTGAAAAGAAAGCGAGCACTCACCAATATGGGGAATCCAGTTAGAAAGTCGTATATGAAGACTATTCCACTGATCAGATAGGTGATCTGCAGCGATGTCTTAATGGGCTCAGAGCCGTCGATGGATGAACGCCTCTTGCCCTGGGCATCCTCCACTACAATGGTGGGCACGTTAAATTTGTTCTTGTCCACGTTTTGACCCATCTGGATGGAAAAGGTCTGAAAGAGGGCAATTCCAATACAGATGACGCCCATCACCACACTTCCGCTGATCAGCAGCAGGAAGCAGACGCCGAAGCCCAAGCCAATCTCGGTCACAATGAAGCGACAGTTGTCGTGGGTGTAAAAGCGCTCTGTAGTATCATGCCAGCCCACAGCGGGCAAGGTGGACAGAATGAACGAGACCATCCAGATGCCCATGACCGTATGGACAGCCTGCTTTTTGGTGTTACTCAACCTGTTAGAAGATAAAAGAGATAAATAATTATAATGCTAATAATACTAGAATGAATATACAGAGTTCTGGCATGAAACTCTAGATGGAGCAGTCCGATAGGTCTAACTCAATCTGACCTGATGACATCATTATCACATGGCACAGCTGATTGGTTTTCTCCTGTATCAGTAGCCAATGAGCTCACTGCTCAATATTCAAATACCTGACTTTTCTTTGCTGTAGCAGAACAGAACAGCTGAAATCAACATCTAAGATAAATTAATGCTCTTTTAAACCATATCGGTGTGTATATTCGTGTGGTCTGCCTAACTGAATACAAAAATGAGCAACCATAACCAAGTTTAAACTAAGTGTCATGTTAGCAGTTTGCATTGTATGCATTAGCGAAATATTAAGCATATTAGCAGCAGCATTTAGCATCTGTGTTTATACAGCTGGAGCAAAGGCAGTTTAGAGCATGTAATCGCTCTGAGGACATGCCGATAGTAACGGACATGAAAACAGGTTAAACGAATAAGCATTCTTGTGTATCCATTTCAACTGGGGTTCACCATATACATCGGCGTGTTCTCAATGTTCACGTTCGTAATTTCTAATTTCTCAGGTGGATGCTGGGGTCTTATCTATCAGATTGCAGCATATATCCATTTTGTTAATTAACATTACACATAGTGCGCATCCAATTAGAGTTAAGCCAGTCGGCGTGGTACCCCAGGCACACATAATCGTAGGCCACTATTGTTAAGCCGGTCGGCGTGGTAGCCAAGGCACACATAGTCGTAGGCCACCATTGTTAAGCCGGACGGTGTGGTAGTCCAGGCTCACATAGTCGTAGGCCACCATTAGCCGCTTTTCCACTGTCGGGCCAGTGCGAGCCAGTGCTTTAAACAGGCTGGGCAGGGCTAATAGCCTCGGACCTGTAGCACTGAACCCAAAATCACGGTGCGTTTCCACCGTCGGGCCAGAAGCTCCACTGCGCTTCACTAAAACCCGCCCTTTACACGCCTCTCTGGAACAACGTCACGCAACCCCATCGATTAACCAACAAAGAGAAGTTATTAGAAAACGAATAAGAAATAAGTCACTGGAACTAGCGCGATCACAAAACAAACATGATAAGAGCGGCCGTTTGTTTGCATGTTTTGTTAAAGATTTAAATCCAAAAGCATCAATGTTTTACAATGATAAGTGATACACTGATCAAATAATTAATTTATCAGGATTTAAAATTTAGTCACACAGAAATAAAGCGGTTTGAACCATTATTTCACAAAAGAAAGAGGACTCTAATTATTCAGTCGAGTCTGTTTCTGTTTATTTGTAATCACAGTATACATCACATATAAATCTATATTTTCCCATCAAAAATACAACCTGAGTAGCAGAGGGAGCTCCCGAACAAAAACCATTATTATATTTTTGACATACACGGAGCGTAGACGAGACTTATGACCGATAAAATATATTACTAAATAAAACGTTAACGTTACATGATTGTTATAGAGAATGAGAAACTGACGTCTGATTTCTTCAAGCAGTCGTAATTTATTTACCATGTTTACTATGGTAACGTTAATGGCTAGCGTGCATAGACTTTTGCATCGCTTATGAATATTTCTGCCTTGTATGGTGATCATAATCCACATTGGATCTCAAACAGAAGTTATTTCAAACACTCGCTGCTGTCTGAAAGTGAGTTTTGAGCTAAAATTATTTTAAAAGTCTTAAATGGTGGTGTTATAGCTGTTAACTTTATGAAATGATCCGCGGCGCTAACACTCTCCAGACGCGGAGAAACTCCTTTGTTCATAAGCACTCCTCTAGCCCCAGTTAGCCCGCTTTGGCTCAAGGTTTTCGTCGGGCCAAAAAACCCAGGCCACTGGCCCCGAGGAAGCACCGACGAGGCACGATCAACCCCCGGAAGTGACAGTGGAAACGCGACTGGCCCTGGCACGCACTAGCATGCCCGCTTCAGGACCGACAGTGGAAACGCGGCTATTGTTAAGCCAGTTGGCGTGGTAGCCCAGGCACACATAGTCACAGGCCACTAGTGTTAAGCCGGTCGGCGTGGTAGCCCAGGCACACATAGTCGTAGGCCTCCACTGTTAAGCTGGTCGGCGTGGTAGCCAAGGCTCACATAGTCATAGGCCACTAGTGTTAAGCCGGTCGGCGTGGTAGCCCAGGCACACATAGATAGTAATATATGCGGTTCACATGGCTTTTCGGAGCAGCAGCAGTACATCTGTCTTGGCGATAGATCTGCTTTGTGGGGGGTGTCTTGTCTTTCCTTGTCTGTTCATCTTTATGTGTGTGGATACATGCATGTCCACTGATGCAGCAGTTTATCCTTATATTCAGCAGCATGCATATATTGGCTTGTATTGTATTATGTTCCATGTCTCATGCTTTGTGGGGGGTTATTCATATGTGTTATATGTGCAGCAGCAGTATTTCCTACATGCTCACAGCTGCATATTGTGGATGTAATGGCAGTAGCAAGTCTCGGTACTTGCTCTGCCGCAGCAGCAGCAGCATAGCAGAACTATTCCGCCAAGACCAAATACATTAACATTGTCATGTACATTAACATGCCAATCCCTCCGAGAGTTGTCACGACAGAAATACAGAGTTCTGACATGAAACTCTAGATGGAGCAGTCTGATAGGTCTAACTCAATCTGACCTAATGACATCATTATCACATGGCACAGCTGATTGGTTTTTTTCTCCTGTATCAGTAGCCAATGAGCTCACTGCTCAATATTCAAATACCTGGTTTTTGTTTGCTGTAGCAGTTGGCAGCGTACTTCAGAAACCCTCCACCTTCCCCAGCTCCACCTGTATAGATCTGCTTCGAGGTGATTCATGTATGCCATATGGGGGTTATTCATATGTGTTATATGTGCAGCAGCAGTATTTCCTACATGCTCACAGCAACATGTTGTGGATGTATTGGCAGTTGCAAGTCTCGGTACTTGCTCTGCCGCAGCAGCGTAGCAGATCTATTCCGCCAAGACTAAATACATTAACGCTGTCATGTACATTACACCATGCCAATCCCTCCGAGAGTTGTCATGACAGAAATATTAGTTATATAATAGGCTAATAAAAATAGATTACATCATTGAGCTAAAATACATTTCTAACTGTGTTCTTGCCACATCAATACTCCAGTTAATTTTACTGAGGATGGTTGTAACAACAGGGTGAATTGTATCTCCATCAGTTAGAAACCATTTACAAGGATGAAATAAACATCAAACCATATCCACCACTGTGCCACACTTTTCTAATCATGTTTAAAATCACCCCGCCCGCTGTTACAACTTATGTACTGTATTTACCATCACAGCACCCTTTTATTGCAAACAAACAAACAAAAACAGACTGAGTTACAAATGTTAAAACAAAAAGTGTTACTACCATCTCCTGTCTCCCCTATGTAACGCCCATCTGTCAATATCCAATTAATTCCTGACTGATAGAATCAAGTCCCACTCTATTTTTTTTTTTCTTTTTTTGAATGTTCAGTTTAACTCGGAAATATGTCACATTACAGATGTTAAAACGAGGTCCTGACTTTCTGTGGTCATTAAAAATCCAATGGCACTTCTCGTAAAGAGTAGGGGTGTAACCCCGGTGTCCTGGCCAAATTCCCTCTACTAGCCCTTGTCAATCATGGCCTCCTAATAATCCCCATCCACTGAATTGGCTCTATCACTCTCTCTTCTCTCCACCTGTAGCTGGTGTGTGGTGAGCGCACTGGCGCTGTTTTACTGTGGCTGCCGTCGCATTATTCAAGTGGATGCTGTACACTGGTGGTGGTTGAGGAGAGACCCCCCACATGATTGTAAAGTGCTTTGGGTGTACAACAATACACAATAAAGCGCTATATAAATGCATCATTCATTCATTCAACTATCCCCTGAATGAATGAAATAAATGGATTGATTTTTTTAAAGTCATTATTTAGCTCCAGTCAGTTCAATAAATTATGAATAAATTCGATTCAACTATAAAGCAGAAGCCAATAGTGTCATTATTCAACTCAACTCAGTTCAAGTTTTGTTCTCATTGGATAGTGCCATCAAATCAATGATATTAATCAATGATTAAGTGTCTTGTATACCTCAGCTAAGCAAGCCAAATGTGGCAATGGCAAGGAACTCGAACTCCAACAGGTGACAGTGTTATCCACTCCCTGACTATTAAAGTGTGCTCATCAATTTCCAACTAGTAATGACAGAGGTAATGCACATTAGCTAATTCATTTTGACAGTTAAATCAAAATTCTAAAAAAAAATGACAAACTATGCACAAATAAATAAACATTTTCAAACAATAAATATTCTGACCTTGTTCCCCTTCTTCAGCTAGGCACTAGGCAGACTAGAACTAGCCTTCTTTCACTAGTGAAACTGAATATAAGGATGGATTTTTTAGCTCGACAATTCAAATAAAAAGTGGAACAGAGTAAAAATATTATGTCTCTCCATAAATGATTGCAAAGATGATGGACAGATGAAGATAGCTGCTTGAACTGTGTGATTATCATTGCCAACTGAGTAAAATATGAGGCTACTACAAAGGTCAGAGTTTAACTCAATAACATCTAAAACATACACAAAATAGCACCACCTAGTGGCTCTAAATTAATATACTAGAATAGTACACTCCCTGCCAGGTATCTGTAAGATGCTATCATTAAGCAGACTGAAATTAAATTAGCATTAACTATTCATGAGACAATAGGTCAGCATCGAGAAACACTAGATGATCCTTTTTCAGCCTTTTTCATCTCTGTTCCCAAGGGCCACACTAATTCTATTTTTTACGGAAAATAACTCTTTTCCACTTTAAATTTTACTTAAAACTCTTTAAAAGTACTAACAATATCTGTAAAATTGGCACCAGATGGCACCATTGCTCACACTGTTAACAAAAAATAAAAAGGTCAAATGACTGGCAGAGATGGCTGCCAATTTTCTGGTTGCTTTAACTGTGTGTTTCTGAAGTATGTTCTAGCAATGGGAGAAGTTAACCTTTTTGAGGCTTCAAGTCAAATTAACTAGTTCACCCTCTGCTGCAAGTATTATGGGCAGGAAATCTGATCAATCATAATGCAGAATTTGTCATTTTGTCTGACAAGCAAAACGGACAGGATAGTAGATTTCTGTTAGTGGACATCCAAGTTTTTTTCATACTATAGTAAAATAGTTTGCCAATAAGACATTCTGAAGAAAAAAAAGAGCTGTGAGTTTTAGATGCACACAGACAAGAATCAGTGTTATGAATCTCAAAAATGGTGACAATCAACACAAAGCTTTTTGTGACTTTAGTGTCTTGTTTTGTGATGTTCAGAGTTGATCTGTTTATCTGAATACTTCGTCACCATTCTTGAAATTTATACACTGATTCTTGATGTCTGTGTGGTTCTGACAGTTTTGTCAGTTACCCTGACAAAACTTTCTGCATAATGATTTTACAAAGTCCAATAAAAAGCCAACATCAAAGTTCCTCTTGCATTTTTTATTATATCAAATATGCCTCAGAAACAAATATTTTAATTAGCCAGACGAAAACTAATATTCAAAGGTCAAGAGCCCAACTAAAGCAAACACTGATCTCCATATTTTCAATAAAGTTTAACCTCTTAACTGTCACCCCCCCCCCCCCCCCCCCCCCCCCCTTTTTGAAAATAGACTTGAAAGTTCACTATTCAAAGTTAAATTGTTATAATTCATGAACGATTTTGAATACAGACCTAAGGTCTTTAAAGAAGACAATCAGCAGATTATTGCAGAAGTGAAATCATTTCAAAAAATGAAAGTATAAAAAAGTTATAAAAGTTTAAATTTACTGTAAAGAAAATGTACTGTACTATTTTTATTTTATTTTATATAATCCAAATTTGGCATACAATTAAAGCCATATGTCTAAATAAGTTGTGTTCCAAATTTGATATAAAAAAATTGAGGTTACTATGCAATTTTTTTTAGGCATTATACCACAAACAGCCACCGGGTGCCATCCAAACCCATTGAATTTTTTAATGCATTTTTCTGTCACAAATGTATAAATTTCTCTCTCAGTTTTACTCCTATCAAAAAATAACCTCCAAATATGGAATCTTAAGACTCAGACCTTTCCGATGATATGTATTTTGTCAAGATTATGAAAAGTTTTGATTCTATAAGACCGTAATACATTTGGAATATGACACCTCCCACTAAGGGGGAGGAGCCTGCTAAAAGATTTTAAAGTACCATTTCTATTGAAACACTGTCCGATTTCAAAACGGTTTTCACAGGATGAATTTTGAGGTTTTAAGCTAATGTTTATCACTACTAATGTAGTGATATACATTAGTTCATGCATGTGTGTTATTGCAAGTTAACTGTTAACTGCAAGAAATTAACATTTTACATTGAAGTAGTAATTCAGGAAGAACCCATAAAACAACAGTGTTTTTCTGTAAAATGCTTAATACAATTTTCCGTACAAATTTTTGCACTTTAATTTTACGTTTTTTGTTTGGTAACTGTTGCTGCCAATCATGTGACCATTTTTCTCATCAGGAAATTCAGGAAATACCTGAAAAATGTATAATTTATTTATTTATTTATTTTTTATTATTTTTTTTTTTTTTTGCATTTTGCCAATCATTTGACGGTTTTTTTTTTTTTTTTTTTTTGATGTTTTAAACAGTACAGTCATTTCTATTGGCTTTACTATATAGATATATCTGTCATTCTGCCATTTTCAGCAGCTTTGTAATGTTGAGAGGTATTCCTTTCTCCGGCGATGCCAGAATGTATTGACCAAGCTTGCCTCCACTGATGACTGAAGAGGTCCTTTTCACTGAATTTGTTTGGCGGGGGAAGAACTGCAGAAACTTCTTTTGAGTAAGCAGAATTGTTGATGTCAGAATAAACGGAGCATCTGGATCTGTTGACACAGGTTCCAGGGGCGAGCATTGACTATGGCCGTGACCTCTGCCATGAAGCTAATATAAACCTCATGAAGCAACTCTGCAGGACCAAGTCCCTGTAGCATAGATTTAAGGATGCACCTTGAAACTCCAATCATAAAGTCACAGCTTACACCGATGTAAGATGAGTAAGCAGGCTTGAACACCCAAGAACATCCATTGTTACTCTATACCTGTCACTGATCTTCTTTGCATGTCCTAACAAAGCACATGAACATATCTTCAGACACGTCCCAGCTCTCCCCTAAGCTTCTCTAAACTGGTGGGAAGTCAGTATTCCTTCACAAGACTCTCTGCAGGAAATTTCCTCATGACTTTCACCTTATACCTTTTCACCTTGGAGGCGATCTTATGAAGATGCAGATTGAACAGCGCCAGCATTTCCAGAGTGAAAAGCTTAATGGCTTTCTCTTCCATGTTTGGACATGGACTAATGTGGTTAGAATGCCCATTTTCCAAAATGTGTTCTAAAAACATCAAGTGATGAAGGTTTGTGAGGTCCGTTACGGCAAACTTCTGGGCAAACCTCTTGTCATTTCCAGACCATGCTGAAGCCAGTGTCTGGATATCTGATGTGAACCGACTTAATGTGCATTGCAGTTTTAGTTGAATCTGGGACAAGTCAAGTTCTTTAGTAGTCCTTCGATTACAGGAGACTTCCAAGCCCAATAGTTCTCTGGACTATAATTAAATTTTGTCCAGCTGTCAGAAGATCACAGCAAGGCAGAAATTTTGCAAGCTCAAACCTATCTGAACAAGCAGTATGGGACTCATTGTGATGTGAGGATGACTGGCTTGTCAATTTACTCTTGTCTGTTGGAAATGATTCATCATGCAATATGGAGTTAACAGTAGTGCATTTCAGATTCAGAGTTCAGATGCAAAAGCCTCTAAGTGCCGTCTGAAATGTTCTTCTAAAATGAGCATTTTTCTCAGGCTCCTATGTTTATGTTCCATTATTTCACTTTAATGGCAATGAAAAGACCCTATTCATTGCCATTAAAGTGAAATTACTGAACTTACACATAGCAACCTGATAAAAATGCGGAAACACTTTATTTCGATAGTCCACTTTAGACATTCTACTAACAGTAAGTAACTTTGCAACTACATGTCAACTAGCAGTCATTAGAGAATTAGTAGACTGTCTATTTAATATCTTCTAGCACTTTATTTTGATGGGTCCACAACATACAACATACTGACTGTAAGAAACTTTGCAAGTATATGTCAACTTATTCTACTAACCCTAACCCTAACAGTCTACTCTGAGAGTTAGTAGACATGTAGTTGACATGTAGTTAAAAAGTTACTTATAGTTAGTAGAATGTCTAAAGTGGACTATCAAAATAAAGTGTAACCAAAAATGCCTTCATCTACAGTATTATTCCCATTGATATAAATGGCAGAGTTTTTAGAAAATGCCGTTAGCCCCCCTGAGCGTCAGAAATTTATGAAGGTCGTTATGTTTCCTCAGAATATTTTGTGTTCCATGTGCACTAATTTTGTCAAGTTTGGACTTTTTGCACTCAAGACATAATGGCATAATGGGCCACACCTAACAATGATTCATTAATGATTCAGTGCCAAAATTAAAAAGATATACATTTTGTATGGCTTGATACAAGTATTCATACAAAATAACCATTTTTATGCTGGCATACATGGAAACAAAATTATTAGCAAAACAAAGTTGCTTTACAGTATTATATTGCCACCTTGTGGCCAATTCTCACAAGATTTGGTACACAGCCACATCTTTGCTGCATCCTAGTTCACCCACTTATACTATATACTTAAAGTATGTACTCTTTTTGTGAATAAAAAGTACATACTTTTAAGAGTGTAGCAAAAGAGTAGACAAGCTTTGGGACATCACATCATAATACTGCGGCTTTAATGGACGTCTTTAACTCACATCCCGTCACAGTAAACTGACCTGTCAATCATCTTGTAACAGTTAGCATCCTCCACATTCATTTAATTTAATTTCCTACCATATCAGAGAGAAAAGAAGAAGCACGTTGATCTGCCAGCCATGGGTCTTTATGTGGAGCACTTATGCGCTCATATTTTTGTATAAAGATGCATTTAAAAGTAATGACCAAACGGATATTTATACCACGGATAACATAAAATATATATATATATATATATATATATATATATATATATATATATATTTTTTTTTTTGATCAGGTTAAATGTTGATTATTAGTCACCCAAATCTAAACCTCTCTACTTAAACAACAATATGGCACATCCACCTAGTTTTTTTTAACGCTTTTTGTTCGTGTTTGTATTTCTGAACCGAATCCTTCTCCACAGCGCAATGAGTTGTGGGCAATATTAGCCATTTGAGTGTGCACGCATCCACACTTAGAAAATCTACCGGAAATAGTAGACTATCTGGAGACTTTTGGCATACTGTCTTCAACATACTGTTGAAGATTATGATATGGGATGCACTTATTCTAATCTCACATACTATTTAGGATGGATAGCATTGGGATGCAGGGACTGTATATTAATATGTCAGCCATTCTGATTCTATGTTTTAAGATTCAAAATATGTTAAATTTTGAACCAAAGAACACAAATATACGTTTAACTTGATTAATGATACAGCTGCAGAATTATAAGCATTTTTTCAGTTGTTGTTCCCTCTGTGGTTGGAATTTCATGGCAGCTTGGCATGTGTACTGAAAATGTCCTGTTGTCTACGCATATGAAGTTTCATTAAGTTTGGACATTCGGCAGATATTGTTTGACAGGTCACTTCATAAAAATGGGTGATGCCTGAGCATTTAATTTGCTTATATCTATTTATATATGCTTTGTTGTATCAAAATTAGTTTGATAATATTTGTCATTATGATCTCTAGATAATAAGCATCAAGTTTTGTTTGAATTGAACAAACAGTCTAGAAAAAAAAAAACGGTGCAATAAAATATAAATTTATAAGATATAAATGTAGATATAAATGTGTTTGTAGTGCTTGACTCAAGGATTGAGAGGAAAAAATGACTTTAGTCCTTATGGATCCAAAGTTCTGAAATAAAATGCAAATGTACCCCATGGGGTCTTCCTCATCAGTCACATCCAAAAAGTTTTGCAGTCACTACTAATGAGCTAATGAGTTGAATCAGGTGTGTTAGATGGAGGAGACATCCAAAATGAACAATGTGTTGTATAGCAGCAGCATATCTTATATACTCACAGCAGCATGTTTGTGTATGTATTGGCAGTAGCAAGTCTGTATACTTGCTCTACAGCTGCATACTTAGCAGAGCTAGTCTGACGAAGACCAAATACATTAACATTTTCATATCCATTAATATGCTAAAACTATCAAAAGAGTTGTCATGACTGAAAGGTTTTAATGTTTACTAATGTAAATAAAGGATATAAGGTTTTCTTAACCAATAAAGAAGAGATTAAATCTAAATTCTTCAAATATTGTTCACGTAATTGTTTTTCATACAATGACATTTCCTTTGCAACTCAGTATGAAATCAAAAAGTGGGCCATTGTCATGATGTCTGCTGCTAATTTCCTCTAAGCAAGTGTGGCTCAGTTCAAGAAACAATGCAACCACTAAGTAAACATTAAAAATGTGCTTAAATGACTGTACAGTACAAACTGAATTTTGAATTTTGGAGAATGGGCATTTTAAAACTATCAACCAAGTTTCAAACTTTTGTAGTCTAAAAATATAGGATTTGAAATTATATTTAAACAAATAACCATGCATTCAAATGCTCTGAGAACTGTTACTTAAGATAACAGATAACATGAATGTTCATGTATGAAAACTTGTTACATTTCCATTAAAGCCCATTTCCACTGAGAGTGAATAATTACTATGAAATTTGTGCTGTGAATGAGACTTGTGCTGTTTAAACATAAACAGCAATGGGCACACAGCGCCAAAACAAAGCAAACAATGATCAGTTGTGTCATGGTGAGACAACATTAAAACAGACAAGCAATTTTTGTCCTCTGTCTTGTGCAGTTGTTTTGTCGTCATTATTTATTTATATTTTCCACCTCTACAGTATGATGCCAAACATTGATTTTAGTGGTTCTTCTCATTGTTTGCAATTACACTCTTGAAAAGCATTCATTTTGTGAAGAGCATAGACATAAATAATAATCACGTGATGGAAAAAAACACTCTGATGTCTCTCCAAACAACAGAGGACTGAGATAAAGCGTCTATGATTAAAGGAGAGTTGTTCTCAAACTGAATCGTTGGCCAGATAGCTCCAAATGAACTGACTGCCTGTCTAGAAAATGCATCTAATAGTCTATATTTATGTGACATTGTCAGTGGCCTTTTTCCAGCGGCTTAAAACCAAAATCGTGCATTACTGCAACAACAAGGTGTTGTTGTTTTATATACAGTAATGGATTTGACTAAAATGACAGAATGAGTTAAATTCATTTTCATTCAATAAAATTCAATAAACCACTGCTGTAAACTGTATCCCCTGTAGCCAATCCTAAACACAAATAAGATCTAAAACAAAGGAACTTGTCCACAGTATTGTTTACATGTTTACATGCACTATTTTTTGTCAATCTGAATGAACCCTAAACTTTGCAATCTGATTTACATATTCGTTTACGTGTGCATTTGCAGTGTTCAGCTGCGGAGAAAACTACTGAAAAGGAGAAAACCACTGTAATAATGTCACCAGAGCTACCACTACAATAAAGGTCATTTTCCCAAACATATCTAAAAAGAAAGCTGGCATATATATGGTTTATATACTGTCAAACCAAAAAGTATTCAGACACCTTCAATATTTCTTACATTATCACAGGTTATTCGCTATAGTTCAGAAAATGGTAATAAAATATGACAAGAACTCAGAGTTAAACTGTGTCAGAACAAATTCATCTTGATAATGTCAGATAACTTTGATAGAAAGGTATGTAATGAATTAGGTTGAATAGCTGTCAGCTGTTAAATTTAAGTACACAATTAGATAGGTCAACCAATTACCAAGCAATGCTTAATTTTGTTCAGTCTGTGGTGTAAAAAGCTCGCATTAGCAATTAAAGAAAAAACACTTAAGCAAAATGATATTATGCAGTGTCTCTCACAAATGGTTGCAAGGCACGCTCCCTGTGCAAGCAGGTGGTCACGTTGGTTATGTTGACAGAAGTTAGCCTATTGTCAGGTGCTGCGTAATATCATTGCGCCTGCTGCACCCATGGCACGGCAGCAAAGTTCCTTGATTATTACGCTGGAATGAGAGTATAGTTCCTAGCCATATCGGCCTAGAAAATCGCAACTTTTCATTTTCCGTCAGTCTTAGTACACGATGTAACTACAGAAGAATCAAGTTTTAAATAGGAAAAATATCGAAACTCTTTGCTCATTTTTGAGCGAGATGCTAACGGTCTCATTGGATTCAATGATCTATGCTAAGCTACGCTAAAAGTGCTTCCGCCAGAATTTTTTTTTTTGGCAATATTAAGCTAATTTTTAGTTTATGGTTTCATTCAATACACATAAACATAAAATACCTACAATTTCAAAGAAAGTGAAATACTAGGTAGTAGGGACGGTAAGATTCACCGAGTCGCATCGGTGCATTGGCATAAAAGTTAACGATGTGATGCATCGATTTAATATATTTTATATGAAGACTGTTTTCTCCTCTCTAAACTGTTTCTCAAGTGCGTTCTCTACGTGAATATGATGTATCACTACACTATGGAGAACGAAGCGTTAGAAGTCAGAAGGCACTTAAATTCATTTATGATTTCCTGTCTGTCTGATCCAAAGAAATAAAAGCGATCTATCTGTACCATAATGAACTGCATAACATATATATATATATATATATTTTTCAATTGCATCGTATTGCATTGAATCGCATTGTGTTCAATCCAATCGAAATCGGATAGGACTGCATTATAATAGGGGCGATTTGTATTGTATCGCATCGCATCAGTTAGCTGCTTCATATCTTTAATGTAACATATTGTTGGCTATGCATTGAGATGCATATCGCATCGGCCTCAGTTAAGGAGATGCACATCCCTACTAGGTATTATACTGTTTACTAGATATGCATTTGCTGACCTGTTTGAAAACTCCAAAGAGCTTTTATGTGTAACTGAGTAATAACTAAGTAGTTAATAATTTCCCACTTTAAATAAAACATGTCTTTTATTAATGTCTTTGGCTTACCTATAGTTGACAGGCCAGCGGACCATCCACATGCGGTGGTAGGACAGGGAGGTGACGGAGAAGCAGGTGACCAGGGTAAGGGTGTAGAAGGTGGAGACAAACACCTTGCAGAGTCCTTCATTCCACTCATAGTTGGAGTGCTGTCGTCGCAGCTGAATGACGCAATACATGGTGATAGGGATACCCATGTTGAGGATGTGCGTGCCAGCCAGGGTGCAGATGAGGAATTCCAGAGGCTTCCACTTCTTCTGCTTGGCGCTCACGCTCAGGATTCCCCAGGCGTTGGCCAGGATGGACACTCCCGAGCAGACCAGCCAGGCCAGTGCGTTAGTGCTGATGACCTCATCGTTCATGATGGAGCAGCCTGCGAGAGCTGGAGGGGGGTGGAATGGCAAAAGGTGTGGGATTAGCCGCAGGCAGAGGCAGGTGCCAGGCCCGAACCGGCATTCCTACAGGGACGGGCAGTCCTTCCTCCAGATGTGCTGAGAGGACGGGGCGAGGGGCACAGCAGCGTGAGGGGGCAGTGGACTCGGGCAGAAGAGAAGCACATGCACTGAGAGCCAGTCCATTGCCGTAATAATCCTGAAACAGAAAGGAAAAGACAGATCTTGAAAAGACAGATACGACAAGAAGAGTCATTGGAAGACATAAGGTGCTTTCACACCTTGTAATTCTAGGAACTAGCCAGCAGGGTGGTTCCTAGAGAACCAATTTCACTCTTGGGGCGTTTTCCTGGTTGCATTCGCATGAGCAGCAGGAACTCTGAAGCGGCTGAAAGCGACATCTTTATTCATGGCATTTACAAATATGGACCCTTTTCACAAGACTGTAATGATGTGTTTCAACGGTCATCAGCATCGTATGTGACCCTGGACCACAAAATCAGTCATAAGGGTAATTTTTTTTAAATTAAGATTCATACATCATCTGAAAGCTGATCCATCTTTCCACTGATGTATGGTTTGTTAGGATAGGACAATATTTGGCCGAAATACAACTATTTGAAAATCTGGAATCTGAGGGTGCAAAAAAAATCTAAATATTGAGAAAATCACCTTTAAAGTTGTTCAGATGAAGTTCTTAGCAATGCATATTACGAATCAAAAATTAAGTTTTGATATATTTACGGTAGGAAATTTACAAAATATCTTCATGGAACATGATCTTTACTTAATATCCTAATGATTTTTGACATAAAAGAAAAATCAATAATTTTGACCCATACAATGTATTGTTTGTTGGCTATTGCTACAAATATACCTGTGCTACTTAAGACTGGTTTTGTGGTCCAGGGTCACATATTTAGATTTTTTTTTTTAAAATATATGTACATTTATAACACTATACTTTGTATTATATCACCTTTGCATCAAATTACAAAAAAGACTCGTTAACACTAATGTGAGGGTGTTTCTAATGTAGTGTTTATGGGAGGGATGGTAAATTTGAAATCGTTCTCTCTTCTGACTGCTGTTATCAGTCTCTCTCAATTTTTTTCCTTTTTTTTTAAAGTCATGAGTTTTTCTTCTAATATTTGAGCAAATGGGAATGCAAAAAATATATTTATGGTACTCTCCCATTCACTGCTCTTGAAGTTAACCCAACTATGATGACTTCCGCTGCTGAAAAACCTGGAAATGTGAAAAAGGTCCATCAACAACCCGTGAATGGAGGACGCCGCGTTCTGAGCTGTTTTTGTTTTGTGTCATGGGTTTCATGATAACGGAGATGGAATGTAAACGTACAGTTAACACAATTGAAAGAGCATGAAAATCTGACTAAATCTCCTATGACAACTTGTAAATCATCGAGCCTGAGAAAAGAACACAACGCTGCAGACAACAGGTAAATGCAGTTATTATAGCTGTTTTCCATGTTCATGGAGTAAATATTTTTACATAGCTTTTTAAAAATGGCAGGTAGCCGGTGTTTGGTATGTGTTTGGCCAATCAGTGTACACGTCATTGGTAGTTCCTACAGAACTGTCTTAGACCCTGCTCTGAAGTAAGAGCTAATTTAGTTCCCCCAAATGGAGCTCCTAGAACTAAATATGTTCCTTGTTCCTATGGTGTGAACGCCAAAAAGCGGGAACTTCTGCTAATAGTTCTAGGAACTATGAAAAAGTTCCTCCGGTGCGAAAGCGCCTATAGAGTGGCTGGAATACTGATATTAAATCCTACACTTCCTACACCTACTGTCCACTGGAATTCCATGACTTTTCCAGTAATTTATAGTTTTTACAATTCCTTCATATACAGGTTGCTGGGCTGGATTTCCATTTGTATTTCAGTAACTCAGTGGTTCTCAATACCTGTCCTGGCACTCCACCGCTATGCACATTTTGTATGTCTCTCTTATCTAACACACCCGATTCAGATCATCAGCACTTTAGCACAGAGCTCTATGGACTGAACTGAGTGTGTCAGATTAGAGAGACATACTCTCAGAATGAACTAAAATAAAACAAAAGCGTTCTGAATACTGACAAAATACTTTTTGGTCCCTCTTTATATTAGGTGGCTTTGACTACTATGAACTTACATTTAAAATAATTTCATACAATGCACTTATTGTGTACATAGATGTTCTTACGTTGTACTTATATTTAAAAAAATACCTGCATGTAATTACATCTGTAATTAATTATATTTATAATTACACTGTTGACCCATCCCTTACACCTTAACTCACCCTTAACCTACCCATACCACCAAACCTGTCGTTAATCTTACCCGCTTCCCACCTCAATAGCAGCAAAAGTGTTTTGCAAAACAATATGAAAACAATAAGTACATTATTTTTTTGATGTAAGTACATAGTAGTTAGATGAGGTAAAATACACCATGTATGTGTCCACATTCTATTGATCTGTGCTTACTGGTGAAAGTGCAATACCTGAAATGCAGAAGTAAATTTCTCTAATGACAACAATCATTACGATTATAATTTTGAGCAAAAATAATTTTTATCAGTTTAACCATTATACAGAATGACGAAAATGTGATTAAGATTTCATTGACTAAAACCTGACTAAACAAAAACAGGACAAGGTTGTCTAAATATGATAATTAAATGTACATTTGAGTAAGACTAAGACTAAATTAAAAATAGCTGCCAAAATTAATACTGTATGGTTAATTAATAATAATCTTATTGCTAAAATGTCAAGTTTTCATTGACTAAAACTAGACCAAAATACTTCAGGTTTTTTTGACTAAAACTAGACCAAAATACTTCAGGTTTTCTTTGACTAAAACTAGACTAAAATACTTTAGATTTTCTTGGACTAAAACTAGACTAAAATGTTGAGACTTTTAGTCGACTAAAACTTGACTAAAACTAAATAGGATAAGGTTGACTAAATATGATAAAAACTAACAAGGACATTTTAACACGGGACTAAGACTAAGACTAAAATTTAAATAGCTGACAAAATTAACACTAGAAGGCCAACTAATAGAAAGTGGGACCGAGTTTTTCAACTATGCACTTGGGGAAGCGACAATTTTATGAGCCATGTTTTATACATAAAGAAGGTCACAGGTTCACATCACCATAAAATCATAAAAAGTTAGTTTGGCACGCTTCTCACAATGGCTCAAGGAGTAGACACAACTCAAGCTCTAATAATCCCCCCAATAGGTCTGCTACATGGGGATGAGGGCCAATGGTGGGACACTGTCCCTAAACTCTTAGCTCCATCCCTAATCAAACACACTTGCCTGCAATTTTCAAGTAATCATGAAGAGTTTATTTGGATTTTTTAGGCATGTTTGATTTAGGGTTGAGCTGGTAGAAGGTAGATCTCCTGCTCCATTGAAACATGGCCACTATTTACCAACTTTAATGCCGCATTTGCAACTGAGGTTTAAAATCATAGCTTTGATACTATTCACAATATTGCAAACTATTGCAAACACCATGAATATATTGAATATGCAATATATCACCTTTATTATTACCTTTTTTATTGCTTACACTAAAATTAGGCTCAGGTCTACTAAAATCATGCAGATCAGGCAATCAGTCAATCAAACAAACAAAACCACTAAATGAATAAAATAAATAAATAAATGTGTAGCTTCATTAGGTAAAGAAAAAAAGACTCTTTGATGAAATGTTCCTGATGTCTATGGGAGTGGGAACGGTTCAAAATAATTTCCAAGCAATTTGTAGTGAATCACAGCACTGTTTGAAATCAGCAGCAAATGATGAACATTTCAAACCACTGGCAATCTATCAAGGACCACTGAATTTTGCCCAAGAGCATAGACATGAAGATGTTGTAAGACACTCTGAGAAGCCCACACTGTAAAAAACTGCCAGGAATTTACAGGTATTATACAATAAATTACTGTACTCAGAAATGCACTGTGAAATCAATGCATGCTGTATATTCATTTTATATTCATATTCAAATTTCAGATCTAGTCATGTCAGAAGTGTGACAAAAAAAATAATAATAATAATTGTCAAAGCTAGAATATGACATAAGCTTAATAAGTTTAAATAAAAACAACATGCATTAAAAAAACTCTACAGCAGTGGTTTTCAAACTTGTTCCTGGGGACCCACAGCTCTGCACATTTTGCATGTCTCCCTAATTTACACACCTGATTCAGATCATCAGCTCATTAGGAAAGAGCTCCATGAACTCAAATGAGTGTGTCAGATAAGGGAGACATGCAAAACGTGCAGAGCAGTGGGTCCCGAGGAACAGGATTGAAAACCACTGCTCTACAGCATGATATATTCATGCTGCACTGCATGCTAGGTGCCTTCATAGTACATATGCACAGAAAAAAAAAAAAAAAACAGTATGATGATGTTTGTTTACAAGAAATCTTTGAGAGTACAGTTAGATACAAGAGAAATCCCACTGTGAAATTACTGTGAAAGTAACCTGGAATATACTGTAATTTTACACTAAAAGTTTTAACAGTGCAGGATAGCTAAAGTGTATTCGATTAGGGTCTGAGCTGAATTTTGTTGGAAGGCGGATCTCCACAAACAGGATGAGAGGAAGATTCCAACCATATCAGTGGTCTAATAAAAGCTGTTTTATTCTATATGTGGTGAGTCATTTCATTACGGACAAAACTGTTGTAAATTATAACAAAAACATCACCTTAAAACACAAGGTTGGATGCAAACTTAGTTTGCCTGCTCCAATGAACAATGGCCAATATTCACCTTATCACATGTCTGACATGTGCCAAGTATTTATCATTGTTATGTGGTGGAGTTATGTCATTTCCAAATCTCCAAAACAAAAACCTTGATATGCATTGTGGTATACAAAAGAACAATAATGATATAAAGAAACAACGACCACTCCTTTCATGTTGTAAGATAATAAAATGAACAAATGATCTCATTTATCCTGTAATCATCTGTTTCAAATTGCAAGACACCACAATAATTGATATGCAAATTATAGAAAACCAGGCCATAATAACAGTCAATCACACTGTCAGATTCTCATGGATAGACCCTTCATTTAAATAAGATAATAAAATAGGAGAAACATAGCGCTTTTGTGTTATTCACAGATTTGTCCTTTCAAACAAATCTGATAAGCCCCAGTGCTTGTGTGTGTGTGTGTGTGTGTGTTAATACAGAAGGAGAGAGCATTAATGACAAACATCTGAGCAGATTTTTTGCTGTTTGTTTTTTGCCAAAGACACCTGACAAAACCAATATCATGCCAATGTTTATTTATTATGAAGGGTATATGGTAAACCAAATGCTGTTCCGTGTCTTTTTCAAGTCTTTGTCATTGAAGGCTTGCTAGACCATTTCTTAGCAGAACGTTGGGCATCTGTGGACTCAGATTGAATTAAAAATAGCTCAATGTTTCATTTCTTTTCAATCAGACGAACCTAGTTTTCACACAGTAAAAATCTAGGTAAAAATTATTTAGCCAGGTTTTACAAAGCTTTTTTTTTACACCCAGTACCAGTTAACAGGATGACTTCAAACTGTCTATAATAAAATTCCATTGTGCATAAAAAGGAGACCTTTATTATTACTCCAAATGCCTAAAATTTTGATCAGGTCTACCAAATACCATTCAGAGCAAAACATAAAAACATAAAAAATTGTGTTGTTTAAATAAAAAAAAAAGTCCCTCAGAAGAACGGTTTCTTATGTCCATCATTCTCTGTTTTAAAACCATTTCCATGAATCACACCACTGTTTGAAAGCATCAAAAAATGAAGAACTTTGTAAACCACTAGCAGTCTATCCAGGACCACTACATTTTGCCCATGAGCATAGAAATAAAGATGTTGTAACACAACTCCAAGAAGTCCAGGATAACAACAAGACTTAGATGCACATCTTGCCTCAGTCAATGTCAAAGTGCATGAGTCAACTATCCAAAAGAGACCACACAGCTTCACCCTACATGTGAGTTTACGATGGAAGAATCCACTGCTGTCGAAGGGGAATTCAAGATGAGATTTATCAACAGTACAGATGCTAAGATGGAGTCCTAAACAGCCATAAGACTAAATGGACAGCAAAGGAGACATTCTCTTGCATTTCCTACTGTATTTCTCAGACGTTTCCTCTGAGAAAAAGACCAGTGAGAACATTTTTTCTTCAGTTTTAGAAAAAAGACCTCAACTCATTGAGCTCAGATTTAACTAGATACCAAAATATGCAATCAACACTTTCAATAAGATCTCTATAAGAACGCAAACTTTTTTCATAAAAGAAACAAACCCTCCAGAATTACTTAGCTAAAAAAAAATCTTTATCAAAGTTCAGTGCACTTAGAAACGAACAGCAGTTGCAGTTTTTGTTAATACTTCATGCTAGCTGTTGACAGTGTTTTTAGGAAAAAGAAATTCCAGCTGTTTGCTGATTAAGACATTAAAGTAACTGAAGATTGTGCTGCATGTCCTTCATTCAAAATGTATCTGATGTTTAATAATTTACCGCTATAACCAGAAGGAATGACCGGGAGTGGGTAACTTCAGTGTGTCCTGACATACACTTGCACCTAATTAAAAAAAGAATCCAAACAAACACACAGAGTGTTATTGCGGCTCTTTCAGTATGCAAGGTATTGTATTCATTTTGTGCTGAATTTTGTGAAATACAAGTACCAAAAATCTTTGTTGCATGCTAAATTTATGAAAATTCATGAAAATTTTGTCATCATTTACAAAATGATTACATCATGTTGTTTCAAACATGTATAACCTTCATTCTTCCACAGAGCACAAAAGAGGATATGTGTTTCTTATTTTTTTGCACTGTATGTTATTTCTCTAAATAAATAAATCCAAAATGATTTTTTTTTACTTTTGTATTCTAAAAGAATTTTAATTTTAGGATGAACTATCTCTTAAAGTCTTATTTTGACAAGACACTATTTTTCCTTGAGGAGGTAAGTTTATATTTCACAAACATACCTATTTCATTTGTTTCCCCTGTTTCCTTGATCATCTTCAGCTTTGATATAGCTGCATATCCCACTCCCATCTCATCTGTGTTGCTAAGCGAGAACTGCAAACTACAGCCATCTAGTCACATACAAAGCATTCTGGAAACTGGATATCCAGAATAAATAAAAGAAAAGAAAACAAACAAACAAAAAAAAAAACAAACAAACAAAAAAACCATTCGTTCAGAATAGTGTCAACACAAAACGACAGATTAACAGATTACTGAATTTATAATTTGCATTGCTAAACTGACTGCATGCAATGAAAATGATCTGACAAATATTCAAGGATTGTGATGCAAAGATCTTTTATAAAGTAAACTGAGCAAGCAGCAAAATGATTATCGCGTATACTATCGAGTAAAACACACCTGCACTTATGAAATCCAAGCAACAGCGTTTGGTTAGCTCTAGAAGTGTGTGTATACTGTTTATTGGTTTTCTATATGCATAAACATTTATACATACATATTTAAAACATGACAGCTGTTTTCAATGAATTTACTGCCAGGACTGATCTGACCCAATGATCAAGCATAATGTGCATATGTTTATATTTCTGTGTAAAGAGAGATGTACAGTAATGCTGACTTACATCTACACTGAGCTGAGAGAAATGCTGATTAGCAGGATCTCTTTGTTTTTCCAGAAAGCACAGTTTTCCAAGATTGAGACACTCATGTTAGTATTTGTGGCTATTTCAGTTGCAAGGAATTCTTCAATTAAATATAATAATAAAAAAAAAACTGACACTCATTATTAAAACATAAAAGGACATGAAACAGAATGTCCAAACTATTTATTTTTTATAACCCTAACCTTAAAGTAAAATTGATGGTTATTCAAACCGCCAAGGTCCAAAATGGACTAAAATGCACCAAAGCATCATAATGACTTGTCTCCTGAAATGTTGGCTTTATATAGTGAAGAAACACAACTCTCATTTTGCAGATGCACATATTAAACATGGTGGGTAATTTGACACAAGAATGCTGTTTGCTGTTAAACTAGGCACAACACATTTGCACATGTCAGTATGGTAGCACTATTTTTTTTTTTTTTATTGTTTCCATTATTATATGCTCATAGGAGACTTTATGCCGACAATGGCATGTCATACTGATCTTGTTTGTAAAGGATCAACAGAACAATTCTGCTGCAGTATAAATGGTCTGCAGTGGAAACACTTCACACATAATTGCTGTGTTGAACAAGTTTCCAAAACATAATTAAAGAGAGAATGTCTGACAATGAGCAGGCCTGTGAGCAGAGCCGAGGGTACACCAGGCATCACTTACTCACACACTTGTTTCACAATAACAGATATTGTAGGAAGTTTTCTACATTAATTTGCAAGAAACTATTCTGCACAGCCTAAAGTGTTTATACTATTGTATGAACACTCTCTCAGCGACCTTTCTATTTCATATTTCCTTTAGGCATTAATTTACAGGAACAGTAAAGCACTGCTTATAATGTTAAGGCAGTTGAAAGTTGAATTTCTGGCAAGGCATTCAGTTTAGTTTAATGCTGCTTGCTAAACTCCAGACTGCAAGCCACATAAAGTGTTAGAAAAAAGTTTGTCAACCCTTTGGAAAATCTGGATCTCTGGATTTTTGTATTGCTTACACATAAAATGTAGTCTGATCTTAATTTCCGTAACAATTATACAAAGAGTCTGAAATCATAACAAACAAACCATCATACTTCTCATTTCATTGAGCAATCATTCACAGTGCAGGGTGGAGAAAATAAGTGAAACCTTGAACTTATAGATCCTCATTTAGCAACAGCCTCCACCAAACAACTTTCGACCTGTTTGGACCATCACTCCCCACAGTCATTGTGTTAAAATTTTAGTTTATCAATATTCCTTGGTTGGCTTGATAGCACTCTTGAGAATATGCCACAGTTTAAGCCTCAACTGGATTAAAGACTCAGAAAAACATGCATTTTTTTCTTTTTGCCTCTATTGAAAGGCCAGGGCATTGGCGCAACCTACACATCCAGTATCATCTCCTGATTGACTCCAATTAGCTTTTGGAGAAGTCGTAACACAGAGGTTCACTTATTTTCTCACTGTGAATGATTATTCAGTATCTTTAATAAAAATGTGAAAAGTACAACAGTTTGCATGTTATTAGTTTAGGCACAGTATGTTTGTCTATAAATGTGACTTAAATTAAGACCAGGGGCCAGTTGCATAAACTTAGCCACCATGTTAAAACTGTGTCTTAAGAACTAGTTTGACCAACTAGCAGTTGCCAAGGGGTAATCAATCTTACTTTTCCAATACAAATAAGACCAATCTACCTTTTCATAACTGAATTTAAAAAGTTATGATCAGTCTTGAAGAAAAAAAAAAAAAATAGATGACTAACTTTTTAAGACTAGTCTAAACAGTTTATGCAACCAGCCCCAGTCCACATTTATGATTGAGCAATGCAGAAATCCAGAATGTTTCCAAAGGGTTCTCAAACTTATTCTTGCCACTGTACAGTATACTGTACAAAAAATACATAAAATATATTTTCTAACTTTTGAAAAAGCAAGACGATCAGGGCACGTTTAGGACATTACACACAATAATTAACAAGTGTTCAATTTTGTTTTAAACTGTCAGGTAGTCTGTGTGAAATCTAGAATTGGCTAAACTACTAAAATCCTTCTTTAAAAAGTGAATTGGTGATTGTCTTCAATCAACAGCATCACAAAAATACTGTCTGTTTCATACTACTAATGTCAACTGCATTAAATTACTTTAACAAAGTTTTATAAAGGCTGCACAACAGTAGTCTGAAACAATGACTAAATATCCAATTGCTTATTCATTTTGTGGAAAGATTATATATAAAAAAAAACACACTACAGCTGAAATTATAATCAAGTACTTCAAGTACATGTTTGATTATGTTAGTCAAAGCATAAAAAATAAGGGTACTTCTTTAAAGCATGATAAACGATATAAAAACACAACGTTTTAAAGTTACTTTAAAGTAAAACTTTTAATCTTTAATTATTACAAAGTGCACATTTTAAAAATGTACTTAAGTGTAAGAAGACTCAAGAAACAGTCTCTCTAAGTACACTAAAGTTGTCATTAATTTTATTATTAAAATGATATTATCTGCAAATAAGATCTGAAGTATTCCACAAATGCACATCAATAGAATTGAGCACACTTCTTTTTCACAATTGCAGGTAGCACTTTGTTCACCCTGTAGGCATGTTGTTGCTTATAAATAAGAACCATTACATAAAAGCAGTATATTCCTAATTGTTAGTGCATGGTAATTCATTAACAAGTTTTAACACATGAGACCTGATTGTAAAGGGCTATCACTAATGTTTACATTGTTATATTAGCAAGCCACTTTGGCAAGAATGCTTTGTTTTAAGATAAAATTCACAATGTTACTCTATACACTTAAAGCCTAGCAAATTTAGCTGTTTGTCCAGTAGAAGAAACATGTTTGGTTACATGTTGGTTAGTTCCTAAGTGGCAAACAAACACATAAAAATGTTATCCTTGATTATGTCATCTGATCTTGTCATCATGGATGGATAAATACAATAGCTATCCAAAAATATTATTCGTGACAGAACAAAATACCAAATAAATTCAATGAATGGACTGATTTATCTTGTTTGCAATATTAAAGCAGCTGACTTTCCAAAAATGCGACGAGGAATATGTAATACTACCTGTAATATATTAATATTGACTGTCACGCAGATGATGGCTAAACGCATCCAGCTGAAGGAGGGAGCTGATGCCAATACGCTTACACTAGACGTTTATAATCCTAATGCCACTTGAGGCGTCTTAATTGCAAACTGTTAATTATTTGAGTGACACATAACGTGTTTGTGTTTTTGTACCCTGTAGTAGAAATGAGAGTTCGTCACCGATCGTTAAAATGCAAATGAAGCAGTTTAATAACCGACATTTGCAGTAATGAACAGTTGATTGCAGTCGTGGGTGTTCAATAGTCTATTATGTTGTTTTTAATGTGAGCTTTGTGGGCGATATGTCACATGAGATAATGTTAAACTGTATTAAATGAAGCCTCAGTGATATGCTCTCTCTTCAACTCACATTTCATCCTATCGGCTTCTTACAGGCTATCGAAACAACGAAATCACGTTAAATGTTTTTAACCCATGCATTAAAGCAGTCTTTAAACCTTGTGCATTAAATCAAAATGCACGAACGCGTTACGCTCAAAAATGCATCATGAAAATCACAAACAGACATTTCCACACAGATTATATCGACTGTTTAAGTGGTTCGCGAAAGGAAACGTTTTCCTGCTAACCCACCTTTTTGTAGATATCCGTCGATATCTCCAGATTCAGATGTATCGCTGCTTCATTGTCAACCTTTATTTCCTCAGTCTCGGATTGTGCGCTATTTTATTCCAAACACGAGAACAGTGCTTCAGAAAGGGAAACAATATGGCTAAATGTGGAAGAAAGACCACCCTTTACGCATCCAGAGGTGCACAGAAGATGAATTCATGGAGGAGAGCGATGAAACAACAATGGTTGTCCGTCATCGCGGCGTCTCATTGAGGTCTTGCTGGAGGAGGAGGATGAATGAGCATCAGATGATGGGAGACTGGGATCAGATCTCTCTCTCTCTCTCTCTCTCTCTCTCTCTCTCTCTCTCTCTCTCTCTCTCTCTCTCTCTCTCTCTCTCTCTCTCTCTCTCTCTCTCTGACTGTAACCAGAGGAGGTTCGAACATCTGTACTTTTAGAGTATACAGAGTTTCTGAACAGACAATGAGTCAACTTTTTAAGAAGTTACTTTGGTAAAACCCGCCCAGGTTACATTACATCCATTTTTATTTTTATGTATATACAGTCAGGTCCATAAATATTGGGACATTGACACAATTCTAACATTTTTGGCTCTATACACCACCACAATGGATTTCAAATGAAACGAACAAGATGTGCTTTAACTGCAGACTGTCAGCTTTAATTTGAGGGTATTTACATCCAAATCAGGTGAACGGTGTAGGAATTACAACAGTTTGCATATGTGCCTCCCACTTGTTAAGGGACCAAAAGTAATGGGACAGAATAATAATCATAAATCAAACTTTCACTTTTTAATACTTGGTTGCAAATCCTTTGCAGTCAATTACAGCCTGAAGTCTGGAACGCATAGACATCACCAGACGCTGGGTTTCATCCCTGGTGATGCTCTGCCAGACCTCTACTGCAACCGTCTTCAGTTCCTGCTTGTTCTTGGGGCATTTTCCCTTCAGTTTTGTCTTCAGCAAGTGAAATGCATGCTCAATCGGATTCAGGTCAGGTGATTGACTTGGCCATTGCATAACAATCCACTTCTTTCCCTTCAAAAACTCTTTGGTTGCTTTTGCAGTATGCTTTGGGTCATTGTCCATCTGCACTGTGAAGCGCCGTCCAATGAGTTCTGAAGCATTTGGCTGAATATGAGCAGATAATATTGCCCGAAACACTTCAGAATTCATCCTGCTGCTTTTGTCAGCAGTCACATCATCAATAAATACAAGAGAACCAGTTCCACTGGTAGCCATACATGCCCACCACCACCATGCTTCACTGATGAGGTGGTATGCTTAGGATCATGAGCAGTTCCTTTCCTTCTCCATACTCTTCTCTTCCCATCACTCTGGTACAAGTTGATCTTGGTCTCATCTGTCCATAGGATGTTGTTCCAGAACTGTGAAGTCGTTTGGCAAACTCTAATCTAGCCTTCCTGTTTTTGAGGCTCACCAGTGGTTTACATCTTGTGGTGAACCCTCTGTATTCACTCTGGTGAAGTCTTCTCTTGATTGTTGACTTTGACACACATACACCTGCCTCCTGGAGAGTGTTCTTGATCTGGCCAACTGTTGTGAAGGGTGTTTTCTTCACCAGGGAAAGAATTCTTCGGTCATCCACCACAGTTGTTTTCCGTGGTCTTCCGGGTCTTTTGGTGTTGCTGAGCTCAACGGTGCGTTCCTTCTTTTTAAGAATGTTCCAAACAGTTGTTTTGGCCATGCCTAATGTTTTTGCTATCTCTCTGATGGGTTTGTTTTGTTTTTTTCAGCCTAATGATGGCTTGCTTCACTGATAGTGACAGCTCTTAGATCTCATCTTGACAGTTGACAGCAACAGATTCCAAATGCAAATAGCACACTTGAAATGAACTCTGGACCTTTTATCTGCTCATTGTAATTGGGATAATGAGGGAATAACACACACCTGGCCATGGAACAGCTGAGAAGCCAATTGTCCCATTACTTTTGGTCCCTTAACAAGTGGGAGGCACATATGCAAACTGTTGTAATTCCTACACCGTTCACCTGATTTGGATGTAAATACCCTCAAATTAAAGCTGACAGTCTGCAGTTAAAGCACATCTTGTTTGTTTCATTTGAAATCCATTGTGGTGGTGTATAGAACCAAAAATGTTAGAATTGTGTCAATGTCCCAATATTTATGGACCTGACTGTATATATATGATATGAATTATAATTGGCTTTATATTGCCATATATTACAGTGCCATATATTTATATGGCACTATGTATTTATTTATTTTTATTCATTTATTTATATTTAATTATTATTATTATTTTATTTTTTTATTTTTTATTTATTTGTTTGTTTTTTTTGTTTGTTTGTTTTTTTGTGGAATGGTGATTTTCACCGTTCACTGATGTTTTTAGTGTTTTTGGAAAATAAATATCAATAAAACCAACACATGCCAGAGACACTAAAGGCTGAATCATGACTATAGCAAATAAATAAATATACATTAATTTTGGAAAACTTATTTTATTATGTGAGAAGAACTGTGTGGTACAATTGTTAATTATGGCCTACACTTATAGCATCATCATTATACTAACTAAATAAATAAATCAATAAATAATTACACACACACACACATAGGCTGCAAACATCAATCAATCAATCAATCAATCAATCAATCAATCTCCCCCTGCATATGCGAATGCCGCCATTGACCAATCACAAACAAGAGAGCCGTAAAATAATGAACTAGCCTACATTACTCCTGTGTGAACAGTGAACCGTGGCCATTATGTTGTCTTTCTTATTTCATTGACATTATCACACAGTTACATAACATGCTTTGGGAAGATTTCCTTCTTCATGAGTTGCTTAATGTATGAATAGATCTTCCTTTAAGGCTACTATAGTGCCCAGTGCTATAGTAGTCCACTTCAATGGATCAACCATGGCCAAAAAATAAAAAAAAAATAAAAAATACTTACCATAATTAGACCCAGTCATCATGGAAATACAACCAAATACATTATCTCATAATCAAAAAAAAAAAAAGAAAAAAAAAAAAAAAAAGCATCTATTCATTCTCCAAACCGCTTGTCATATGTAGGGTCAGGGATGTTGGGAGTTTTTCATCTCAGGCCATAGGCAGGGAAACACCTTGGACAGATGGCCAGTCAATCAGTACATATAGTCATAAAATACTCCATGTTTCTCTGTCATGTTCTGAAAAAATGTCATCAGTTTTTATGGATATGTGATTTTAAGTGTACCTTGCCTTAATGTGCTTAATGATTATGGTATTTTCTTTTGTTTCCATCTGTGAAAAAAAAAAAAATCAAAATGATTTTTAAGACACCCACTCTACATTTTAAATCATTTTTAAATCATTAGCTTATGGCAGAACACAGAGGCCATGATAAAGGTCACTTACCATTTACAGAATTGGCCCCAGATTAGCATTATTTGTACATATTTTAGGGTGAACAAACCAAGAATTATTTGCAGTTTACTTAAGCTATATTAGCCTGACTCCCATTTGAAAACATTAGTATTTTCTTCACAGCTTGATTCTAGTTCAGCTGCACGGCTTTTACATAAAGAAGTTGTTTCTTACAACACATGAAATATTAATTTGATTCCAGGGAAATAAAATGCAGGAGTCTGACATTGCACTGAATATCAATAGCGAGAGAAGCAGTAATATATAAGGAATAACAGGAAATGATTACAATGCCTCCCTCTTTTCTGAATTGAGCCAGGTGACCTGGAAGTAAAATATGACAGCAAACATCCAGCCTACTCATTCACCCCGGCCTCAGGCTCTTCTGCTCTGCTTCATGGAGCTCTGGGGACATCTCCAGAACTTCAGCGTCAGAGCAAACAGCAGCACTCCTACCTGCTTCTCTACACACTGAGAAACCCAGCATGACTCCTTCCCTCTCTAATGCTGGCATCTTTGGCACATCTCTCAAAAAAACAAGAACAGATGGATATGGCCTAGTAGTCTATACACTGAACTAAAATGAAGTCTGTGATTTAGGAGTGTTAAATGGTCTTTGTCTGACATCACATTACAGTCATATTTCATTCATCTCAATAACTAAAGTAGTAACATGCACTACAAATATTCAAAATACTTTCGCAACACACTGGCATATTGCTGTAAATATTAGCAATGGCCACTCACATTTTGTTTAGAAAATGTAAACATTATCAGTTGACTTTAACTGCAATTATTGATAGAATCATTTAAATTGTTTGTGAATAAAACAGCTTTAAATTTGTAGCATCAGCAAAACTGCAAACTAGCAAAAGCAGAGGGAATCTTACCAATTTAAACCAATTACCAATTTAAAATCATCCTGAATTATTCTGTTAGGCAAACATGTATTAGAAGCTTTTAATGACTGAGACTTTCTCTAATCAAACAAATCATTGATTAACACTAAAAATGTATTAAACAATACATGAATAGTACTCCCATTCCATTGTCTTAGAATAAGACAATATTAAAATATAAAACAAGATTATAGACAATTTAAATAATGTCACTCACTACCATCTGTCACATGGTGCAGTTTCCCAGCTAACATAAATTCCTTGTTCATCCCTATGTCTTTCCATGTACTCCCATGAGAACAGAGTTCAACCCAATATAAACACCACTTTCCCTACTTTGGACTAAATTTGGCATGACTAGATATACTGCACAAATTATGATAACAGGCTTCCATTTTTTTTATATGGATAAGTTCTAGTTGTTTACTTTGGTTGCTTGCAGAACTATTTTGAACTATTCTATGGAGTACATTCCATTAATGACAGAAGATGCCCCCTCCACATTTACAACAGTAAATCATTAGCTTATGGCAGAACACAGAGACCGTGATAAAGGACATTTACCATTTAGCCTACAAAATTTAGATTTAACATTGTTTGTACATTACACGTTTTGTATAGCGTGAACATTCTTTATTTGCTATCAATAATCATTTGAGGTTTACTTTTATATCAGCCTAACTCCAGTTTGAGCATTTAGTATTTTCTATAGAAATAACAGTAAATATTTAAAAGCAACTAACACCAAAGCAAACCCCTAACCTTAACCCTATAGTAAGTACATGTAGTTACTTAATATTACTCAGTAATATTACTTACTTAATTACTAATTACATACTTACTGTAATTACATTGTAACAACATCACCTTAAAATAAAATGTAACTTTAGTAGTGTTTTAACAAAATGATAGCATCATGTGTCATATTAAAGAAAAAAACAAACTATATCTGTAATATAGTCAAATGAAAGACTGTGCATGTTTCTTTACTGAGCTACCCTTATGATAAATAAACTGAAATTAATAAATGAAATCATGCAGGGATCACACACAGCACAAAAGGGAATGTACAACTGCACAGAAATATGCTATTTGGAGCTATTTATGAGCAAACAACTTAAGTATAAATTTCAGCATAAATACTTGTATCACCTTTGTGTGGCTTATTGGGGAGACGAGTGCTATTATTTGTCTAAGTCACTTTTGAAAATATTTACGGTTTTGCCTGCACATCAAAGCAAGAAAAAAACTAACAAGTCTTTTTTAAATCTTCCCAGCTCAGAATAATTCACTTGATAGCAGAAAAAAACTCCCACCTCGATATAAATCTGGCACAAGGAGAAGCAAGTAGCATCCCAAGCTAATTTATGATCTTTCTCTCTGTGGCAGTAATAGAGAACTGGTGCACAGATGTCTGTCTGCTTATCTATCTGTATGTCTGTCACAAAAGCAATTACGTTGTAACATTCTGTCGATCCAGGATTATGGTACACTGAACAGATATGTCACTGTAAACCAGAAACCAGTTGTAGCTGCATTAGCAGGCTTTTATTAGTGCATAATACAGTTCTGCACATTTCACAAATAAGTTGTTACAATAAAACATAAATATATATATATATATTCCTTTTTTGTTTCACTTGAGATACATATACACACAAAGTGCTTTGGTAAACTCAGACAAGTCAAATAAACCTAAATATTTTTCTTTCTATTCAGTGAGCTACATGTAGGATACAACAGAGGTTCTTAATACAGTATGTTGTCCGTTGAGGCTATATTATTCAAGAATTTTCTTCTACAACCCAATATAGTGTTTGCATTGTAAAAGTCATTGACGACGCTCCTTATCTGCGAGTCTCTTTGTCTTGTTCTGCAGGTAACGTGCTTCCCCTTCTTCAAACCGCTTCTGCTCCTCTTCACCTTCCAGCTGCAAGAAGATAAAAGACACATTTTACACACAAGCACAGTGAAGTTGGATATCGTGGTGTCCTGGAAACCCTGCACTTTTGAAGGTCAAACACATATCATGGAAAACCACTGAAGTGTTAAGAACATTATCAGAATATGTTCACACAAGCACTTCCTCATTTTATGGTCTCCAACCTGAGCATTAAACATCCTGTCAACTGCAGTGAAAGTTTGTAGATGTGTATATCTTGCTGTACTTCACAATAAATAATGCAAAAGTAACCACAAGAGAACTTTACTGGTGGAAACATGTTAACATTTTGCCTTCGCAGCACTGCCAGTCTGGCTGGACTGTATCGATGTCTAATTGATACTGGGTGTCTGTAAAAACATCACTATGCAATCTGTCATTTTCACATGCCATGTCCATCTATTCAAAAACCATGATTTTGTTTCAATGTGTGAATTTCAACATTCATTAAAAGTTTATGCACTGTGAACTTACATGAACAAACAATAAACAATTGGATTTTATGAACTAACAAAGATTAAAGAATGCTGTAAAATATAATGCTTATTGTGAGTTTGTGTTAGCTAATACATTAATCAAACTAACAAAGATTATTGAATGCTGTAAGAAATAATGCCTTTTGTGAGTTTGTTTGTGACGTAATACATTAATTAATGTTAACAAACATTGCTTAAAGAGTGCAAAGAAACTATTATTGAAGGATGGGGGTCTGACAGAAAACCTGCTTCAATGCAATAAAATCCTGTTTCTCATTTCACAAGTAAAGAGAGTGCATTGTTTTAAAAAAAAAAAAAAAACTAAGTAGAAAAATAAAAGTTTATTAAATTGTATTTTACAAGAAAGTATTATTTCAATCTTTCTACTTCAAAATGTCATGTTTAATTTTTAGTTACTTGCTGTTTCTTTGTAATTATTTGTGAAATTTACTAGGAATTCTTGATTGAAAATGGCTTCTACACCTACAAGTTTAATTAAATGGGTCTGAGGATCATGTTCAAAAATTAGGATTATGACAGTTATTTTGGCATAAAATTATGAGAATTATTTTGGCATGAAAAAACCATCACTAACATTATAAGTGGCCCTTATGAAAATGTAACCCTTTAAGATTACTGTGACTTTCCGCTAAACTGACTTTTATTCACACAAATGCAAACTCGAGACCGCAAATGCACATTCTGCTGTGTATGAATGCAAATTCACATGACGAGAAGATGTCTAACCAATAGAGAGTCTAAACGTCACAGACCAACCTCTTGGCCGAACTGAAAGAGCACAAATGTAAAAGATGCAGGTTTGCAAAGTTATGGGAAAATGGATAACAGCAGAAAATGGATGATTTTCGAATTCTTGTTTTTTGTTTTAAACTAATTTGTGGAAAAATTATGTGTCCATTTAAGTTGCAGAAAATTTCTTGGAGATCTAAAACAAGACAAAAGATGTTTGGTTTGGGAGCACAGCTTCATCACGGACAAACAACAATACTGCGCGAGAGAGCAGGATGTCAGTTGACGTTAGGCTTCATCTTGCAGCTGCACACTACACCATGGCTATTCTTATCATTGGCTATAGGTCACCAGCTAGTCATGCGCGGCAGTGGCAGATGGCGGCCAACCTTAGGGAACAAACTGTGCAGTGACAACTGAAGCAGCCTGGCTGATGAGGGCATGTGCACAAATGAGGATCACAGATATAGGATGCATATCCACAGCAAGGTTATATAAGCTCAAGCAGATACACTAAACTTCACAGGGCTGCTAATGTTGAGGCTCATTTTATGCTTCTGAGGTGACCCAGTTTAACGGAGAGCATTTGAACTGTTGCAATTATATTTATTTAATTTAAGTGGCAGTTCTGGCTGTCATTAAAGAAACATATTTGACTGTTGACTTGCAAACAAGAATGAAATATTCCATAAAGCTCTGTAATAACCTGGTTTAACTGATGAAACTTGTATGTGAACAGCTGTTTCTTGCAACAAAGGCAAAACAAAACAGCTTTCTCTGTAATTTCTATCTGAAAACAACATCATGTGACATTGAAGGAAGTCCTGGCTGGGTCAGTGACTGTCCTGTTGCTCAGGGCTCATGATGAGGCCAGGAAAAGACACGGGGCCATGGCAGCAGTGCTTGTCTTGAACAAATTAAATTAAGCTAGAGGGAAGCTCAGTGCCTCAGTCACAGAGAGACTGACTGGCAGAAGACCACAGTGATTGCTCCAGCAGAAACCACCAGAGTGTGAAACATTATACAATATAGTGTTAAGGAAAAAACAGCAGTAATTGCAAATGGAAATAGGCAATATGGATGCTGAAGAAAGTTGGCATGATTTGATATACAGTATTTACAATGAGAACGCACACTCGCAATGATTACCATTAAAATCAGTATTATGTAATTGGTCAGGCCTCCATGAGGAAAAGGACTCCATGTAAATTTAAGCATAATAATGAAAAACTTAAAAAAAAAAAACAGTATTGTAGCTTATAAACAGACAGGACATCAAAGAGAAATCTGAATATGGTATGAATTTGTAGATCTCATACACGGCTGACATGACCAAGCTTTTGGCAAACATTTAATTTACAATGGCCCACAAAAGCACAGCAAAGTCAGACTATTACATCAGATCTGCCTCCTTAATGAAGCTCTCAGCAGATAGAGCAATATACTTTCTTTACATTGACTGAGAAATGTGTGTAATCAAGACTTGCATGTCTAATAATAATGCCAACCCTCAGACAACATACAAAACTACTAAATTTTGCTATAAGTTTGATCGCAACATATAATCATTGCTGTTAATAATGTTCACCGTCTATTTGATTACATGACATTAACTAACTGCTTGATTTTTACCATACATTTCTGCCATATGGACATCAACTTACTAAATATAATGTAGAAACTTTAATTTTCTGTAAAGCTGCTTTGCAACGATTTGCATCGTGAAAAGCATTATACAAATAAACTTGAATTGAATTGAATTAATAAGTGGATTATCTGAATAACATCTGTCACTCTCTTAACTGTCACTGCAAAGAATTTCTCAGCAGACAGTCAACGCTGAAATTGAATCCATTATGAATATGAATCCATAATGAACATTAGATTAGATACCCAAAGTTTCTTCAGCCATGCAAATACGAGCCTATTCCTTAATAAAGCATGTTTTAGACGAGTAACAATAATCTGACCTTCACTTTCAACACAGCTGAAAGTGAAAATGTGCTGTTGCTGCCTAACATAGTTATTTCTGCCTGGTTCGACCTTAAAAAAATACTTTAGTTGGTGCAACTTAACATGAAAATGTTGAGCAACATTTCGGCTTGAATAAAACCAGTTAATTTCGATATTAATGCACTTTTTTGTACAGCTCCAAATGAACAAAAACTCCAAAAAGCATAAAACTGGGTTAATCTAGAGTAGTCCATTTTCTGAAGCCATACTAAAGGAGCCAGAAGCTCATATTCACTGATAATCTTCTCTTCAACGGAACGTGTGAAATGTCATTTGCAATTTGTTTGCATGTTGTTTGTTGTATGGAAAAGACCTGATTAAAGGGATCTTTAAAAAAATATCTTCTTGTGTTCCATGGAAAAATAATAGCATATTGGTTTAGAAAGATATGAGGGTGAGTAGATAATGACAATTTTGTGTGGGGGTGATCTATTCCATTAATAATGTCCATCAAAAACACACAAGCTGTACAAAACTTGAGCTGAAGAATCTGCCTATTAATGAGGGAAACAAATGTGGTTTGGGACAGGGTCTCTCTTGCAGCAGTGCCTAAGCCCTTTTCACTTTAACTTAAATTACACAAGTTACAATTAAAGCCTTTTGGCTGACGCAACCGCAGTGAAGTGCCATTGTTAAGCAACATGAAGGCAAATAATCAGCTGCTAATATACCAGTTTTCGATACAGATGATATGATACCACATTTGTGACCCTGGACCACAAAACCAGTCATAAAGGTAAATTTTTGGAAATTGTTTTATACATAATTTATATGTATATTTAAATTTATACATCATCTGAAAGCTGAATAAATAAGCTTTCCACTGATGTATGGTTTGTTAGGATAATAGGACAATATTTGGCTGAGATACAACTATCTGAAAATCTGGAATCTGAGGGTGCAAAAAATCTAAATATTGAGAAAAGTCCTTAGAAATGCACATTACTAATCAAAAATTAAGTTTTGATATATTTATGGAAGGAAATTTACAAAATATCTTCATAGAACATGATCTTTACTTAATGTCCGAATGATTTTTGGCATAAAAGAAAAAAATATATAATTTTGACTCATACAATGTATTGTTGGCTATTTCTGCAAATATACCCGTGTTACTTACGACTGGTTTTGTGGTCCAGGGCCACATTTGTGCTGTTTTGTCAGCAAGCAACTGTGATTAGACACTTGAAAGGGCATTACTGCTCAGCAGTATCCCCATCATTTGTACTTTACTTCAATTTGCAAAAGAATTTACATTAGATCATGATACAGAATATTGGGAAATGACAATAGTGCAAGTAGCTTTTTGCAAAGCCTACTGTTTTAGCTTATAGATCCATGCCAATCAAGGGCCAATACAGGACACATTTTCAAAAACGGAAAATGCAAAAGATGCAAATGGAAAAATGGAAAACAAGCAGTAGAACGAGAAATAAGGGCAAGGATCTGAGATGCGTTTTTTAAATATAAAACTTATTTTACCTTTAGCACCTTATTTTTCGAATGTCATGTTAAGTGTGAGGCGTAAGAGCAATGATCAAAGACGTCCATCTAGCATGTTTACATACAGTAAAAAAAAAACAAAAAAACAACAACAACACTGGAGCATCATTAATACAAAAACACCCCTAATTATTCAAAAGTCACAACAATATTATCTGCTTTAATTCAACTATTAGAGCAGGCTGATAATTCAACTATTAGAGCAGGCTGATAATTCAACTATTAGAGCAGTCTGATACAAAACTGTAATATTTAAATAAATATGCTTATTGGGCTTTACAGAATAAACAGGACCAAGTCAAAATAGACATTTGGGACTTTTACACAGACATTTACAAAAACAAAATAATTTAACTACTCACCACAATAACACAATAACATTTAAAATGATAATAAAGAAAGAAATGGCACCAGTCTCCCCAGTTAACCTAGTGTCAAGAACTTGCTCAATGGGACAAAAGTTATATCTAATGGACCTCACCTTGTGGAGATTAAACAGTGGAGAAAACCAATGCTAAAACATCAGCTGATGACTGGCTGTCACTCTGTGGTCTGCCTGAAATACACTTTTTTGTTTTTTTTAGTAGCTGCAAAGTAGCTTCTTTTCACGAAGAGAACATTTCTCCTAACAGTACACTAATTGCAAATAGAGTAACCTTTACTTTCAGTAATTCTTCATTTTAAAGTTTTGCTGCTACTTTGAATCTTTTAACATTTGCAGTAATTCAGAGGTGTACTATTTACTGTTGGTGTATTTACATAAGTACTACCCAAGTATAGCCAATACACCAGCAGAATGCTATCGGTTAGCTTTTATCTCAATGGCAGTTGCTTGGCTGGCACATGCAAAATCAGAAGTATGCGACATGAAGGCTGCTATCTATGCTTTAAGCATAATGTAACTGATCACGAAACACAGGACAATTATGTCATGATAATGCAGACTGGCTGATGGCACAACAAGAACAACTATACTGTTGGTTAATGGTGAGCTGAGTGAAGGAAAAGCAGTCTATTTATGCTATTAAGAAAACTGCAAAATTTTTCCCTGGTAAAACAATATTACAGTATTACAATGAATGTAATAGATGCACATTTCGGTTATTAACTAAGCCAATTAACGTCCAGGCTCCATTTACACTTTATTTTGTAGATGCTTTCAGCCAAATTGTAGTGTGCTTCCTGTTTTAGATCTTGCCATTCAAAATCTATATTTCTTACATCTATAAACATCTTTACATCAATTCTCATACACAAACAACAGTGACATTTGTTGCATTTATAACAATGGCAAAATGGCTCAGATTCAGCCAAGAACCAAACTTACCTAAAAATTTTAACATTATCTTATTGATGAATAATCTAGTATCAAATCACTATTCTTATTTTACAAGTAACATTTTACTATACTGTGCTGATAATCCAGCTGTACTGTAGAGTAGAGAAGTGCTTTAACTAGCTCTCTGATCCACAATGTCTCAATTAACCTTTTGTTCTGTGACCTTTGCAGCTGCTCGCAGAATGCCTCTGCATGTTAGTGCGCAACTAAACACTACATAGGTATCTTCTTTGGAAGTATTTCTTTGGAAATCCACTGTACATTATCTCAGGGGTGAGACAGTTTTAAAATATCACACTTTGTAAAGGTGCTCTGATTAAAATATTCATTGACTTTAAGACGGTGGCTTTCAGAGTTCAGGATATATGCCAGAACACCCATGACATCTTGGCCTCGCCAGCTGCTAACATTTAGCTCACCTAAAAATAGAAATTAATAGGCTGCCCTTTAATCATATTCATGTCTTTCAAAGATGTTTTGCAGATTGTTCATACTGCTCTTTTCCATAGATGAAAGAATACAATGACCAGACGATATAAAGCTTCAAATAGAACATAAATGCACTATTAAGGAAGCTTGAAATTGTACCACAGGCCAGCTCTGTTATTTGCAGAAAATCTTCCCCTTTAGCAAATCTTCTGCATACATTCATCAAAGAAACATCTTGATGTGCCAATTTTGATATGGAAGCACAAGCTGTGGACAGTTTGCTACACAAGGCTACGGCTTCAAAAGATTTGGAATATAAAGTACAATCAGTATGAACTACTGTTATGATACCTTTGTCGATAGCCGCTAGTCATCATATGCTTATTTGTATGAAAATGGACATTTCAAAACATCTCTTTTTGAGTTCCACAGAAGAAAGAATGTCATACAGGTTTGGAACAACAAGAGGCTGTGTCAGAAATTCCCATCTATTTCGTTGGTACTTAACCCAAACTCTATCAGTCCAAGTGTTATGAGCCTGTCTGACAAAACATGCATTTTCATTGGGTCCTTACCTAAGTCTATTGCCACAAATGCAATGCTTACATACATATGTAGAAATGTATAATTCAGGAAATCTTATTAGTATGTTTTCACACGGAAAGCACTGGAAATTTCATTACCAAGTAATGAGTGATCTTGTTTTTCTGTTTGTGTCCATGTTTGATGTGTGATATCACACGTTTAACCTCTTATTGCACACACATCACACACTGTTTCTAAAAATAAGCACAGTTATCATGCTGCAAACCCAGTGGTTGCTAGGGTAACTCAACTTGTTTTGTGTGGCATGGACCAGCTGAGTGTTTGTCAAATGCATTAATGGGTCCAGAAAGTCTCTGACTACACTGCAAAATCATTTTTATAATCAGTATTTTTGTCATGTTTTTTGGTAAAAAAATATCTAAACATTTAAAACAAGATGCATTTACTAGATACGCAAAATTTTGTAATATAAGCTATTAAGACTTGTCTTAAGAGAAAATATCTTATTTAAGTGTATTTCCTGTTAGGAAAACTAATTTCATGATACATTCTCTTAAAACATGTCTTATTTTACATCATTTTGCTCCCCAAGTAAATTCACCTTATTTTAAAAGTCTTTAGATATTGTTACTGAAAAATTGTTCTTATTAGAACATGATGCTCTCCTTCTCATTTCTCTGAAATGTTTCCTGAGAAGACCCTGTCATAATGCTCACTCCAAAAAGGCAAACCTCTGAACGTCTGGGTGATCCTTACAGCTTTCATTGTGTGCAGCATGCCATTCAATAGTCCCACCCATCCCATGATCCCCCACTTCTCTGTGCTTTCACTCCGCCAGCCTTGTTCACCCCTCCCCCAGCCCATAACTCCCCTCCACCAAGAGCTAAAACTGGAAATCCTAAAAATAGAATGAAAGATCTTTCATTGAAGGAAGAAAAAACACCTGAAGTCTGAAATAGCAGGAATAGTATGTCAATATACTATTTATATTCATAAACATAAGAGCGAAGAGCCACAATATGACTGATGCTCATGCAGTTTTGATTTGCATTTCCATTTATGGAAAGAAGACCTCAAACAAATAGGGCTGAAAAGCAATCAAGTTATTTCTAAAGCAAGTAGCTGGACGATTCTATATTTAGGGATACATCTGACATCAACCAAAGTCAAAAAATGAAATGAACTTTCTTAACAAAACAAGTAGTGCCTTCAGTGTACTGTATGTAATTGCAAAACAAACAAAAAAACAAAAAAAAAAACAAAACAGTTTTTTTATATTATAGTCACTAGATAGTCTGTTACATCTGAAGTGATGCATAGAACGAAACACTGTTTTAAAAGTGTTCTTTGCAGGTATACAGTATGTCTGATATTTTCTGTATGATCATTAAAGACCGTAACATGATGTATTATAAATCTGCATTATAGATCATTTAAATACTGTACATTTGAGATAAATAATGAAAAAGAATTTCAGAAGCAGCATTTTAAGTTCTACATAATATTACAAAATGTTAAACACAGTTGACAGTAACATATACGACATGAGTAACATAGTCGACCAGACACATTACATGACAATAATCCTTTATTTTATAAAATAGTTATATTTGAAACGTTATAGTTTAATTGTAAAATAAAGTTATATTTTGTAAAAGTTTGGTAACACTGAATGAATTATGCATATAAGCTTAAATTTAAATACTGATCTGTGTATATGACTAATACTTTAGCCTGACACTATGAGTAACAGTTTACAGATAACGCTGCTGAAATGTTTATTTATTTTTTTTTTATTTTGGGGGCATGTAATGTCAGCATTAGGGAATATACGGACCACTATGGCATTTTAAACAATTTACATATCATAAATAAATTTCATTTTTTTTCTTTCTGCTACTGTTTTTGTGTTATGTGTGCTATCTTTGAATGTCTATGGTCTATTATCTAATATTTATCTTGAGATAAATGGAAACTGTGACAGATTCCTGTGACAGATGTGTTTTATATGTACTGGTGTTTTGTTATATACTATTGTTATATTTTATTATATGTACCCCCTCTTTGAGTGTCTCTAATCGGGCTCCCTTCACAGCACTGAAATGGCACTTGTAGAGTTCTCAAAGATCTCCTCATGACCACTGACTCTGGTTCCATCAGTATCCTAATTCTCTTAGACCTCTGCTCTGCTTTTGACACCATCTCTCATAGCATTCTCATCTCACATCTTTCTGCTCTTGCCATTTTTGGAACTGCTCTCTCCTGGTAAATTTCGTATCTGTCTGACATCAACATTATATATCTATCCGTCAGTCTAAGTCCACTACTACCTCTTTCACTCATGGTGTTCCTCAGGGTTCTGTGCTTGGTTCTTTACTTTTGATTACTTCTACGCTTCCATTAGGTCACATAATTAATTGACATGGTTTTATCTTTCATTGCTATGCTAATGACACCCAACCTTACATCTATTCCCAATGTACTTGGCATGATTTTTTTAATCTTCTCTCTCCTTTCCTCTCATTACCTAATTTACTAAGTCTGCTTTTTGCCTACTGTTATTGGTCATCTACATCCCTCCCTAAATATCAAAGATGATGAGATTCTAGTTCATGCTTTTATCACCTCCTGACCTGATTATTGTAATATTGTCTTCTATGGTTTGCCCATCAAGCCAATTAATAAGCTTCAATGTATCTAAAATTCTGTATCCCAGGTCATAACCTTTACTAAGAAATCTTACGCATGGTCTTGTCCCTCAGTACATCTCATTCATCCCTACACCCAAGTCTGCACATTAAGGTCTTCTGATAGTGGTTTACTACTGATATTATGGTACAAGTTTTGGTGACAATCTTTATTGTATAAAGCGCTATATAAATAAAGGTAACTTGACTTGACTTGACAGCCAGGTCAATCAAGTTATGGATGGAGGGCCACCAGATCAAGACCCTGTCATGGCCAGTCCAATCTCCAGACATGAATTTGAAAACCTCTGGAATGTGATCAAGAGAAAGCTGGATGGTCACAAGCCACCAAATCAAACAGAGCTGCTTGATTTTTTTGTGTCAGGAGTGACATAAAATCACCCAACAGCAATGTGAAAGACTGGTAGAGAGCATTCCAAGCTGCATGAAAGCTGTGATTGAAAATCAGGGTTATTCCACCAAATATTGATTTAAGTTCAATAAGTTAGATAAGTTAAAACATTAGTATTCTGTTGTTTAAAAATGAATGTGAACTTGTTTTCTTTGCATTATATGAGGTCTGAAAACACTGCATTTATTTTAGTTATTTTGACCAGTTATCTTTTTTTTTGCACATAAATGTTCTAAATGACGATATGTTTATTTGGAATTTGGAAGAAATGTTGTCAGTAGTTTAAAGAATAAAAAAAAATGTTAATTTTATTAAAACACATACCTACCCTATTTTAATACATTTATTTCATACTAAGTATACTTCTAATCCATTAACATATTTGTTGATGTATCACTTAAGACTTATTGATATAAAATTATAATTAAACTTTATTTGGTTTTTCTTTATTGCACAATGCACATTTAATATTATGCCTAAAATGTGTTTTAATATCACTATTAATAAGGATTGTATGATCTCTGTATTGTATGCAAGGTAAAATGCAAGATATTTAAAGTGCACCTTGCAATAGTTCTACTTTAGCACAATAAAATATACTCAAGTATATCTTTAGTTGGAACTCAAGCACTACGTCCGCACAATTAAAGTGCATTAAGCACAAAATTAGTTGTTTTTCAGACTTTAAGTATTAGTAGAGTTTAGTTTACCAAAAGTACAACTGCAGGGTATTTTTATTAAGCAAATAAATATGTAAACATATTTGTAGTATATTTAGCACAAAATAAATGTATTTCAAATACATTTAAGTATATTTTTTCACTAGGGCATAAACAGTAAAACTGGAGAGACTGAGAATTTAGCAGAGGTCTCAATTTTTTCCAGAGCTGTACAAATAAACTAATAATACAGATGTTTATTAACATTTTATGTTCGTTTTGAAATCTGACATTTTGAAAACCATGATCATTTAAATAAAATAAACTGAATACAATAAAATAAATAAATAAATAAATAAATAAAAAATTTGATCATTTTTGGGAATAAGCATTAATTTTACCCAAATTATAGAATCACCCAGCTGCTTCTGGATTCAGTGTGCACAAACAACTGAGAGTAGGTTGTGTATCGATACTGCACAGTGTGGCTATTATGAGTTTTCAGTAGGGAGCTGAGAATGCCAGCACCTATGGAGCTTACCTTCTGTCACTACCATATCGGAGGCGTCTCTGCATGCCTGCTTGCAGCCAAAATGATGATTGATTGGCCTTCTGTTCAAGGATGAATATCTGCCTGAGGCCAATCTTATGTAAATCCTTTATTTGGTGCATAAGTCATGTGCTCATGAGGGTCTTGGGGGACATGTTTTAGCATATCATTTGCAGTTCATTACATGACCCAAAATATTTATTATATAATGACTGATTCAGGTGTTTTCTCACAACCAAATTACAAACCAAATAACACAAAAGGAACCTACTCATTAGGGTATCCCTAAATTTCAACACAGGGTCTTTTTGGTCAGTGTGGGGTAGACTGTGATCAGACTTTCACCTGTGGAATGATAAAATAAGAGGAAAAAATCCCATAGACTTTCACTGAAGGTGTAGGTGTAGTCCCACTTAAGTGCATCAAAAAGCACTCTGCAGTAACTGCATTTTAAATAAACGTAAACTTATATTTTGATTTAATTGTAAATAACACACAAAAGGCATACTTAATTTTGCATTCTTAAAAACACATTTTGCATTCTTAAAAAGACATTCAAAATAAAAGTCGGGTTTTATTGGGTGCTCTACTACCAGTACAATGTTCTTTTTTCGCCCTTTAATCTTCCCTGTTCTCCTGGAAAGACCAAGGACTGAAAGCATCACCCTCAAGAAGACAATTTCAAATAATCATCTATAGCCTTTTGTGCTGCCTCATGTTAGGAAAAAATCTTGAAATGTAGGTCACCAAGTCCTGTCTCATGTACATGACTCAGAATACATACTAGACAGCGCTTTTTACACTAAAACTTAAATTAAGGTTTGTTTGTTTGTTTGTTTTTTTTTTGTCTCAAAAGTGTTACATTCACATTATATTCATCAATATTCCTGTATCACAGTACATACATGTATAAACTCTGCATTACTCACCTTCAGCGGTGGCACAGGAAGGGGCTTGTTTTCTTTGTCCAGGGAGATGTAGGTGAAGAAGGCTGTGACAGCTCTATATTTTCCCTTCTCAGCCTCCACCAGTGGGTCAGCATCAACGAAAACCTCGATCTCCATTGACTTATTACTGGTGAAGGTCATTCGGCCGGATACAGTAATGACACAGCCTGCAGGGACACATAATGTCAGGTATTACATCTACTGATATTACATGATCCGTATTCATTGTAAGACAAAGGTATATATGTGTCCACAGAATTAAACAGCCTGCTGATATCAAGCTTTTCTGGTGGGACACTAAGTGTTACCGTAAGCAGGAAAGTTTATGTACTATGTATACACACAATCTAATAAATATATAATAACAACACAGTTACAGATTTAATGATTTAACAGATTTAACAGATAAGATTTCACATTATTATTATTATTAATTAATGAGTACATAAACAGTGGGTTCTAACCACAACTGAATAATTGTGTTCAATGTGGAGACTCAACTAAAAATAATCTATTTGTAAAAGCATTGTCTTTTTTTTTTTCTCCTCCAGTGATTATTAATTTATTTTTTAGTGGTCTGACATGTCATCTAAGGAATCAAATAAAATAACTGTAGTCACAAGGATTTCAGAGACCTGTGCCTAATGTGATACCTGCCCTTCTTAAACATACATTTTCATTTATCTGGTCAACACTTTTATTAAAAGAGACTTGTTCAAGTTACAATATACATGAGTTATTTGAACCCTAGTAAGACTAGCTATGGTATTAATTTTGATTTAACTAGCACTATAGGCATTATCTCAGTATTATTTGACCAGAGATGGGCAGAAAGAGTGCTCAGGAAACTAGCTTGAAAATAGTCATTATTTTTGTGAATTTATTTTGTGTTTTTAGTGGCACAGCCATTACACACTTCCTTGGTACAGGCTGATTTATGCTGCATTTTAACCAAAGTTGGGTGTGGAAATTGCTGCCTAATATTTCTTTTTTTGATTGTCTGCATAGGTCCAATAGCTCCAGATTTATCGATCAACCTAGATTGGTCCATATTTTTCTTTAACTTTTATAGTAGCGTAATGGTTTTTGAGGATGAGTGCATGTCATGCAACCTGTCCATGTTGGCCCATGTCTACTTCGGCTAGAATCTACCAAGTGAAAGATGATTTTGCATCAAAATAATGAACTGCTTTCTCTCCTTTCTATTTAAGCTATATTATTATTATTTTGCTGCTCTAACTATTCAGAATGTGCATTTTGTTGCATTTTTTATTTGCATTTAGTAGGGATGGTAAGATTCACCGATTTGCATCAGTGCATCGGCATAAAAGTTAAGGATGCGAAGCACTGATTTATAAAACTGTGCATCGGATGCAAGTTGGCATTAGTATCACGATGCATCATTTCTAACATATTTGGTAAAAAACTATTTATTTATATATAATTATTAGTAGATGTGCTATACTTTTGTTTCTCAAGTGGGTTCTCTCATCACCACTGCTGCTCCGTGAATATGACGAATGTATCACAACACTACGGAGACCGAGGTGTTAGGAGTCAGAAGGCACTTAAGTTCATTTATGATTTCCTGTCTGTCTGAACCAAAGAAATAAAAGCAAACTATCTGTCGAATATTGAATTGCATAGCATCATATTTTTTATCCATTGCATTGAATCACATTGTGTTGAATCGAATCTAAATTGCATCACAATGCATCGTAATAGGAGTGAATCGTATCGCATCGCATCAGTAGCTGCTTCATATGTATTTTAACGTATCGTATCGTTGGCTACGCATCGAGATGCGTATTGCAACAACCTCAGTAATGGAGAAGCACATCCATAGCATTTAGTATTATTTTTCTCTGATGTTTCTCTGAACCAGACTAGCTCTGATCAGATCAGAATGAGCTCTTGGGTTGTGGCTCACCAGTTGATAACCACTGGTGTAATGTATTGTGCAACTTACTTTAATTGTAACTATATGTAAAGATCATAACTAACAGACACACATAAAAGAAGACAAAACGTTTCCAGTCCGCATGGAGAATCAGAGAATTAATGAGGCTGCGTGAATGTGCAGAAGGTTGTTGTGGGTGGGGGTGACCATGTGTCCCTTGTAGCCCCCTCCAAACTAACAATTATTGCTCGCAACATCCTATATCTGATGACTTTGATCTGATCCGTCAAGGTTTTTTCAGAGCATCACTTACTCACTTTAATTTTTTTTCATTTCACTGGCCCTGTCAGTGATGTGGCTTTGACACCAGACTCTATTAAACACAGCCCAGGAATGGACGGACCTCATTATCCCTTATATAGCACATACTCTTAATGGATTCTGGGAAAAACGAATGCTTAAATGTACCTTTATGCATTTAATGGAGCTCTGAGGTAGAAGCAGAATGGCTTAATAAGACCTCGGGACTCTGAATTGCTAGTTACAGTGTGGAAAAGTGGATCTTGCCCATTTAAAAAGCGTTCATGGCAATTTGTCATTTAGAACAAGGCTGAGAAAAAGAGGATGGTTGAAATTGTTAGGTCCATTTCCTGCCCTCTTTGATGTATACGTCTAATCTTTATTTCCATGGAAACAGAGCCTGAGGGCAGATATATTATTTTGTTCTATCGTTCCTTCACTGTCTTTCCGGTCAATTCATCTGGTCTCTTAGGAAAAATGGACAGTTGGCCTATAGAATACCAGAAATATACAGTCAGGTCCATATATATTTGGACACTTACACAATTTTCATAATTTCAGCTCTGTATGCCATCAGAACAGAATTAAAAATGAAACAATCAAGATGAAATTGAAGTGCAGACTATAAGTTTTAATTCAAGGGGTTGAACAAAAATATAACATAAAATGCTTAGGAATTACAACCATTTTTATACACAGTCCGCCCATTTTCAGGGGCTCAAATGTAACTGGACAAACAAATATAATCATTAATAAAATGTTCATTTTTAATATTTTGTTGAGAATCCTCTGCAGGCAATGACTGCCTTAAGTCTGTGACTCATGGACATCACCGGAGACTGGGTTTCCTCCTTTGTGATGCTTTGCCAGTCCTTTACTACAGCTGACTTCAGTTGTTTGTTTGTGGGTCTTTCTGCCTTTAGTTTTGTCTTCAGTGAGTGAAATGCATGCTCAATCAGGTTGAAATCAGCAGACTGACTTGGCCAATGCAGAATATTCCACTTTTTTACCTTTAAAACTCTTCATTCACTTTTGGGTCATTGTCCATTTGTACTATAAAGCGCCGACCAATCAACTTTGCTGCATTTGACTGAATCTGAGCAGACAGTATATCCCTATACACTTAAGAATTCATCCGGCTGCTTCTGTCTTCTGTCACGTCATCAATAAACAGCAGTAACTCAGTGCCACTGGAAGCCATACTCATGCCATCACACTGCTCCATGTTTCACAGATGATGCTGTATGCTTTGGATCATGAGCTGTTCCAAGCCTTCTCCATACTTTTTCTTCCCGTCATTCTGGTACAGGTTGATCTTAATTTCAGCCGTCTAAAGAATGCTTTTCCAGAAGTGCTCTGGCTTTTTTAGATGTTTTTGGCAAAGACTAATCTGGCCTTGTTTGCACCTTGTGGTGAACCCTCTGTATTTGCTCTGGTGAAGTCTTCTCTTGATTGTAGACTTCGACAGTGACACGTCTGCCTCCTGGAGAGTCTTCTTCTCTTGGCTGGATGTTGTGAAAGGGTTTTTCTTTACCATGGAGAGGATCCTCCGATCATCCACCACTGTTGTCCTCAGTGGACGTCCAGGCCTTTTTATGTTGCTGAGCTCACCAGTGCATTCTTTTTTCTCAGAATGTACCAAACTGTTGATTTGGCCACTCCTAATGTTCCTGCTATCACTCAGATCGATTTGTTTTGATTTTGAAGACTAACAATTGTCTGTTTCACTTGTATGGAGAGATCCTTTGACTGCATGATGTGGGTTCACAGCAACGGCTTCCAAATACAAATAGCACACTTAGAATCAACTCCAGAACTTTTACCTACTTAACTGATGCAGAAATAACGAAAAATAGCCCACATCTGTCCATGAAACAGCTTTTGAGTCAACTGTCCAATTATGGTCCCTTAAAAAAGGGGGAGGTACATTTTAAAGAGCTGTAATTCCTAAACCTTTCCTCCAATTTTGATGAGAATACCCTCAAATTAAAACTCAGTGTGGACCTTAAGCTATATAACTGTAACTTGAATATGTTTTGGTCAGCAGCTAAAATAATAAAAATTGTGCCTGTGTCCAAATATATATGAACCTGACTGTATAATCTATTAAAATTTCTGGGTTTTGAGTATTCAGTGTTTCTATTCTGCCCCCAAATCTCAAATTTGGCACAAACCTTACATTGGGTGGTGGTCTAATAAATTTGTTTAGCGCAGTATATGTTTTTAAACAACAAATAGCTCTGTTTCTTATAATAACACACCAAGGGGCATTGCATTTCCTGTTTTTTTTTTTTCTTAGTTTTACTGTATTTTTCTCCTCATTTGCGTTAGTCATGGAGTTGAAAATTATTTTAGTTTTACTTTTAGATAAGATTTATTTTTAGTAAAGTTTATCAATAATTTCAAGGGTTAACACTACAGGAGAGAGAAAAAAAGGTTTGTTATTGGTATAGCCCCTAAGTTTGAATTATGATACAACAGAGCATAGATGTTTGAACCTGTGTATTCCTTTAAATCTTGATTGAGGGCATAATACTAAATAGTTGCAAGCAAGCAAATAAATAAATAAATAAACATTCAACAAATGGAAACTGAGAAATTAAAATCGTATTATTTTATTATTTATATATTTTTTTTCTTAGTTAACATACAGTCATGTCACCTTGAATGAATAAACAAACAAACTAACAAACAAACAAACTAATAAATAAGTACATATACATCTAGGTGTAGTGTGGCAATCGAAAAGCTGGTCTGTGTTTAGTCTCTTAAATAACCAACCAAAGTATGTTGATTTCTTACTTTCAAGACAAATTACTTTTTCAATGGGGCCTTTTCACTGGCAGGCATTGCTCATAAGTCCTTGCCCAATATAAAATATATTATTTGATCATATAAAACCACTGTGAGAGAAAAAGATGCAATAAAAGAGGAAATCAGGAAGGAGGTACAGTGAATAGAAACATCTCGTAATTTATAGGTATTTGCCAAAAGTATAAAAAATAAAAGTGCAATTACTTTTTGTTTGCTTGTTTTGTAGTCAGTGTAATGATAATAAATACCAAAATACTGATTATCAGCATCAGCAATAATAACTGTCGCTGATTAACCTCCTGATGGTGTTCTGACATCCTCATCAGTGGATATAATCAACAGAGTTTTTAGCTGTGATAAAATCCACAATGCTATGATGTAAAACACTTGTTTACCACATCACTGTGCAGTTCCCTTAGTGAACTGTTATTTTTTATTCACTATAAACAGTGAAGTTCGTAATGTCAGATACCAGAGGGAAAATCTGTGATTTTTAATTACATGCTTTGTCTTTACTAGAGAATGTAAAACGCTTGCATGTGGTTGTCTTAGTACAGAGCGGCTGCATAGCTCATGAATAATCCCACTTATGACGTTGGATGCCGGGAACAGCAAAAGACAAGTTTAAAGCATGCAACAAAGTTGATCTAGCCGTTACAGCATTTAAAGCCATTAAACCATTAAAGTTTGACCTAACTTGAGTTCACTGATTCCAGGAATGGATGCTTATGTTTTAAATACAGCAACTAGGACATCTGGAGAGAATCAACCCTGTGCATCACCACAGACAGTCAACACGCTCATTCCCTTACACAGCAGAAACGGAAAATCTTTATCCCACACAAACCACCCTCCCCTTCCATCCAGCCAGAAAACAAAAGAGGAAAAACTCAATTCTACAAAGTGAAAAAAATTATAAGAAATTGTTGGTAACGCTTTATTTTAAGGTCCAATTCTCACTATTAAATATAGTGGTTGCTTATTAGCATGCATATTACTAGCATATTGTCTGTTTATTAGCACTTATAAAGCACATATTAATGCATTATTGTGCATTATTTACTCTATATGTAAAGCTGTATAGACAATAAGCATATGTATTTACATAGTACTTGAGAGAGAGAGGCAATAATTAGAGATGGAGAATGAAGTACAGGCATGAATTACAGAACACAGGTAATAATTCCTGTGTTAGCTGTTTAGGCTGGAGATGGCATGGGAGAAAAACTGTTTTTATGTAATCCTACCCCATAAACTTAACAACTACCCTACCAACTATTTAAAAGCAGCAAATTAGGTGTTTATTGAGGGAAAACTCTCAGTTAATGGTGAATATTTGTTCCCTAATCTAAAATTTTTCCAAATTGTTTTTGTAAAATATTTTGTAAGGCTTTTTGGTAAGGCATTTTTAAGCATTTTGGAAAATTAATAGAAAAACAACTCTATAACGGTTTGGAAAGATATGTGGATTAAATAAATCATTTTTTGAGTGAACTATACCTTCAGACATGTCGCAGTGTTACTAATAAACCATCAACAGGTAAGACTGCTGTTACTGCACATTACACACATTTACACAACAATTTCCTCTTCCAGAGCACTAAGCAGACTGTGTGAGGGAGTTTACTTTGGGACTATTTGTTTGTCCTGCCAACTGCAGACGTTTTTATTACTGTTGCAATTCTGTTTGGTGACACTACTGATGTAGAAATGAATGTCGAAAAGTTAAGACCCAACCAAAGTTATTGCTGCTGAAATAAGCCAGAGAAAACTGAATAATTCAAAATCCTGAAAGCTTTAGCAGGTTCATGTCAGAAAGACACAAATGGCTTTGAACGTAGACTGATTACGAGCAAGGTTTTAGAATACACTAAAAAGAATGTGCCTTTTGTATATTTACACACCTCTATAATAGAGCATGGGTTTGTTTGTCAAGTCCCATAGTATTAGCACATGAAAATATTTTAGAGTATGCAAACATGAATGAGTCCGATGAGTAATGAATGAATGGAGGAAGTAATAAGCATAATAATTAATGGAATGAATAATTCATTTTTGCTCAGTCATTTAATATGAAAGAATAGTCAACCTCAAGGCTTCATGCATTCTGAAGGAGGCTGGGTCAAGTTCTCAGTTTATTTTAGTGGAAGGATGAAAAGTCTCTGCTTCGGTGAAATTATGCACAGTCACAGTGTCATCCATTGTATATACACTGAGGGCCCTATTTTAACGATTATAAGCGCATGGTCTAAAGCGCAAGGCGCAGGTGCACTTAGGGCGTGTCCGAATCCACTTTTGCTAGTTTAATGACGGGAAAAACTGTCGGCGCGCCTGGCGCATGGTCTAAAAGGGTTGTTCCTATTCTCTTAATAAGTAATGGCTGTGTTTTGAGCATAACGTGCAAGAAACCAATCAGAGTCTCATCTCCCATTCCCTTTAAGAGCCAGCTGCGCTCATGCCATGGTGGATTCGCTATTTACATGGCGGAATTTGCAAGAGCAAAGACTGAACGCGTCTCCAGAGAGGAAATGGATCTGCTCGTGCGCGAGCAAATACTGTAGGTAGCCTAATTCTGATACCTTCAATGACTATCCATTATGACATGTAGGCATTTTTATATTTATGTAGAATGCATGTCACACCTCTGTTCATCAATTTGCAATGGCTACCAATAGCTGCTCTCATAAAATTCAAGGCATTAATGTTTGCCTACAAAACCACCACTGGCTCTGCACCCCTTTACCTAAATTCAGTACTTCAGACTTATGTGCCTCTAGAAGCTTGCGTTCTGCAAGTGAACGTGGCTTTATTGTGCCATCCCAAAGTGGCACAAAATCGCTTTCACAGACGTTTAAATTAAATGTTCCCATCTGGTGGAATGACCTGCCCAACTCAATCCGAGCAGCTGAGTCCTTAGCCATCTTCAAGAATCGGCTAAAAACACATCTCTTCCATCTTTATTTGACCCTCTAACTCTAGCACTCTCTATTCTAATTCTATTCTTAAAAAAAAAATTCCTAACACTAGCTTTTATAATCTTATTGTATTCTATCTATTTGTTTTCGTTTTATATATTATACAATTAACAAAAACAAAAAAGGCCTCTAACACTAGCTTGCTCTATTCTTTTTCTATTCTATCTTTTTTCTTTTTATTTATAATATAACTTAAAAAAAAAACACCTTGCTACGTGTACTGTGTTAAGCTAACTGAGACTTGTTATAGCACTTGCGTATCATTGCTCTTTTGTTTTGTTTTTGATTGTTTCCATTGTCCTCATTTGTAAGTCGCTTTGGATAAAAGCGTCTGCTAAATGACTAAATGCAAATGTAGCCTACACAATAATAATCTTGTACCTCGTAATCCTTTAACTTTTGAATATTATAATATATAAAATATTATAATATTTAATACTATAATATATTAATATTTTAATATTTGTGCTGCTGCACATCCCTGTGTGTGTAATAAGCAGAGTGTATGTGCGTTGTGGACCCACCTATAGGCGCATATTACTAATGCGCTCTTTAAATAACAACAAAAATATTTCAGTCTATTTCAGTTGCCTCAAAATAGCAACGCACCAAAAATGCGCCTGAACACAACTCGTTTTCAGACCAGCACAAATGGGCGCAAATGCATTTGCTATTTAAACAACGTGGCGCAGGACGTGAAAATGATTACTGCGTCGGGCTGAAATTATCAAAAAACACTTGCGTCGCGCCGGGTGTTAGTGCCCTGAATATCAATGAGGCTGTTGTTTTCTTCCATTCTTTGTTACATAAAGTACAATACAATCACTGTATTTACAGGATGATAACATGAAAAACAAATGTTATTCTAAAAATGTCTTCTAAATCATCATCAACAACAACAACTAAGAATCCTTGATGCTGTATTATGCAGATAGACTGTTTTAATGCTATATGTTCAGAAAGACAGAATTTCTGACTTCTTGAAAAGTGCACTGAGTGCACTCTTGTGCTCCAGAGAAGAGCTTGGATTTTGAAAGACACAATATATAAAAAACAGATCATTTTTGGTTGAAATAATGACTAATAATGAAATAATGACTTATAATAAAATACACTGCATCAGCAAATAATATACACTGCAACAGAGTTTGCTCTGTATATAATATGTTTAAAAGGTTTGTGAATACAGCTTTGTAAAAAATGGTAACTGATCTCAATCAATTCTGTGTGTGTGTGTGTGTGTGTATCCCAGATCCAGTCTGGGATGCAACAAGTTCTAACAGAGTAATGTGCCGCAGTATAATAAATAATACGTTATATCTTTCAACTGCCTATCTTTTACAAAACAAGAACTGAGAATAAATCACTAGAATTGCTCAGATGACAATTCAGACCTTATGATTGGCAAACTACACTACTATTAAGCAATACATCATGTATGCAATTTTCCACTAACCTATTTACAACCCAAGCTACTTAAAGGCTGTCCACAGTCTATCTTTAACTTCACAATTGAACTCCATTTTTTGGAAATGACATTAACTAAGTTTAGCTTACCAGTCATAAAGGAAATCAGATGTCTGTGAGATCTGACCACGTACCAACAATATTCTCTATGTTACAATGAAAAGAGGCAACACATATTTTTTAATTACCTTTCTTGATCTTGCGATGGAAGTTAATGGCGTCCACAGATGCGGTCACAATGTTGGTCTTGCAATGACGAGCAGCAACAATCCCTGCCACCTCATCCATCAGCTTCATGGTCACACCTGAGGATGACAGATACCAAGGCAATTTACTAACTGACTTACAATCAGACTGAGAATATGTCTATTAGTCAAATTTACCCTGAAGCATCAGAGTAAAAACCATTCAGAAATCATTCACATAAACTGTTGGTTCTGCTGAAAGAAAATGTAAAGGCACTTGTGATAATAAGAGTCGTGATCTCCTGCTGACGGTGCATATATAACCAGAATCCACTGCATACATATGAGCAGTAAAGATCCTCTGACCTCATAATAAAGAGGCAAATTACTTTAATGTTCAACAAGAACAACACTATTTTTTTTTTTCCACTTAAATTACTGCTTTGACCCTTAAATAGCCCTGTTGTCAGGACAAGAGCTCAGTGTCAGACTGGATGGCTGATGTCTAACTGATATCCACTGCTATGATCGTGTTTCAGTGATATTTAAATGTGTGAAATTCTATAATTTAAAGCCAAACAACCTAACAGCATAATTTCTACACATAACAGCAGCAGGGAAATAAAAGCTAATGCAAGCTAATAGCTGAGAGTACATTTCATTACCATCCTTCATTATCAACACTGCTTTGGCTGATATGGCATTGCTATCTTCGCAAATAAATACCTATTTGGCAGTGAAATGCAAAACCTGATGTTATATGACAGAAAATTACATTAAAGCACAAATGAAGCAGCATGACTACTGCTTAGTAAGCACTGTAACTATAATCATATAAATTGCACAGCACATGGCTGGGACAAAGTTCAGTGCTTTATGAATTATACATCTCTCTGGGCAGAACAGGTCACCATCCGTCTCAGGAGAATCAGACCACTTGTTCTGAATCACAATATCTGTATGACTTGGAAATTTCACTATTTCACTGTCCAAACCCATTGCAATAGGTTTGTGTGAGGAACTTAGATAAGTTGACAAATTGTTATTCTTTTAGAATCGTCTAATTAGCCAAAGCTCTAAAATCTCATTTGGGTTGCATTCAGATTCAAAAATGGGTTGTCGACGCACCATGGCACAACACTTCTTCCAAGTGCTGTAGATTAACTGATTTTTTTCCCTTTGTGTGAAGATTCTACAGAATTTCTAGATGAGAGTAAATAATGCTAGAATTTTCATTTTTGAAGTCGATGATGTATCTTGCACTGAATTCATGCCATGTCTAACATTCATGAAACTCCAAGTCCAAAGTCAGAGGCACACTGTGTAATAACAAAACCTGAATTTCGGAAAGCTCATGCTACTGTGAGCCAATAAAATTCTGGTTCCTCCTGCAAAAGTTCGACTTACACCAGTTTTGTATGGTTATTCAAGTATTATTCAAGTTATTCACCCCAAATTTTCAAACATGCTAAAGTAATAATGAACATAATAAAATAAATAAATAAATAAATAAATAAATATGACTGTTGCAAAGTATTGTGGGATTGTCTTTTCCTCAAAAATACATGCAGTGCTACATTAGAATTTTGCTAAATTCTATAATGTATCAACCAACATGCCTAATAAAATCGCTGAGTGTATATATGTATTTTACTAACTGCAGAGAAGCAGTAATGGTATGAATAGTCAGCTCATGGAAGTCACTACAGTTGGTGTAAGATTGCTAAATACAGCCACTAACTCAGAAAATATATGAAAGATACTGCTGCTGCCCAGCTTTGACAAATATATGGCCTGCGGTAAATCATCTGAACAGAGATGAATGGAAGCAGACCATATGTGATATAAAGGCCTTTAACGACCATTTCCATTGTTCCTGGACCTGAGGGATAAAGGGGTCACATCATGGAAAACATGATTTCCATTGCTCTTTTGAAATAAAGAGTTCAGTGTACTATGTGGACATTTTTTTTTTTTTTTTTTTTTCATGCTAAACACAAAATGTATCAAATAATGTGACTTCAGTGTCTTAAGTATGTCAGTAGTATATCATGGGAACACAGCACACAAATGTTTCCTTAGAACGACCTTTGTTATGACCCTTAGATCATTGTAAGGATGTTAGATCAATGACAATCAGTTAGATCAGGGGAAATTTGTTGACGTAACTAATGTTGTAAAAAAAAAATCTTTTCATCAAAGCATTATAACCCTATACAGTAGAAAACTGTGAGAGAGTTAGGTATTGTAAATTGAGTGTTAAGCAAGAAAAACCCTCAGAACAGATGATTAATTTAGCGAGAGGGTCAGCAGATAGCACAGATATAGAACAGAATGACACGCCTTGGAATATTTCTATACTAAGATGATGTGCAATTCACAGCGCCAGTGCATGTTTTGTAAGCTCCCTTGACACCAAACAGGCAGAGACTTGACTACTCTGGATCACCGTATGAGCTGGTTTTAGCGATGGACCCTGGGGACTCTCATCTCCAAGTGAGATTCCCTCAATTTACACATGGCACTGAAAGCGCACTCCACCCCCAAAAACTCTCTCTTGAAAATTTGTGGCAAAGCTTCTTCACAAATCTCAGCTAGTGAGAAAGCGTCATCTCTGGATCTGCAGTGGTGTAAAAATATGGGAGAAGTATGAAATGGCTGCTGAGGTTTTGCACAACTGTCATAAAAGGGGCCATTTTGAACTTAAGGATATCAGTTTTGTCAGGCAAGAGTCTCCTTCTGCAAGCTTTCACACCTGATCTGAGTGTGGTTCAACACAATCAACCTTGTCTACCCTGAGTTACAAACTATTCATGTTTGTTTTTTCATCTGACAAATCTATAGTAGATATAAAAAGTCTACAACACCCTTGTTAAAATTGCAACTTTTATCAGATGTAAACAATTCATCCAAGTAAAATTATTTTTTTTACCACATTTAATGTAACACAGAAATCAACAAAATGCATGTAATAAACAAATAGAAACCTTTAGGAATATATAAAATTATGGTCACACATTAGTTTGGGGATAAATTTTTACTATATTAACTACAACTTTTGGCCCAATAAACTAATTTAAAAAATGCTGCTTATTAATAGTTAGTAAGGTAGTTGTTAATTTTAGGTATGGGGTGGATCATGGGATGTATAATATGGTCATGCAGAATTAATATGTGCTTTATAAGTACTAAAAAAAAAAAAAACAATACGCTAGTAGTATGCATGCTAATAAGCAACCAGTTGATACTAAGAATCACTTCCTAAATTAAAGTGTTACCAAAATGATCTGGTTTCATAAGCGTGCACAGCCTCTTATAATGGGGCATGTTAATATGTTTAGAAGTAACCAATCACATTCAAACTCTTTTGAAGCGTGTATAATTCAAACTCTAAAAAGTGTGTATAATTCTCCAGTCATCATTTAAATAATGCTAATGAAATTTTATTTTTCTTTGTTTTATTAATATTTGTCACTTAAATTTTGTTAATGTTGCATTAAAGATGGAAGAAACAGCTGATGTGATTTTCGTTTTAAGTCTTAAAAAGGTGCCATTTTAATAGGTGTGTAGTCCATTGTATGATCATTCGCTGGTTCAAACTGGTCTAGATGGTTTACTGGTACAGTATATGCTCTTGACCAGCAAAACTTAGCCGAAAAGCATGGTCTTTCTAGTGAACCTGGTCTTGCTAAACTAGTTAAAAAGCCTGCTGGGGAGCCCACTGGCATAACATTCTGAGCTATCAGCATCCACTCCACAATATATGCAGGTTGGTTCAAGTCACCTTAGGCCCTTGGTATTAAGATGCATTTTCTGTGCCGTGTACAGAGACATTTGATAGTGCAAAACCGTGATACGTGGCTTATGAGTGAACATGAACGCTAGCGAATGAATAGGATAATAACTGCAGGGCAAAGAATGAACTTGTGTCATAAGTGTTTGTTTCTTTCAAGAATTAATAGCTTTGATCAATTCTGTTGTTTTCATATAGTCTAGTACATCAAGCAAAAATAAATCCAAGATCAAAAATAATGCAGAAATAAACATAAATACGAGCATTTCATTTTTTTTTTTTTTTTCAGCGTCATAAGGATAATAACTCAGTATTAAGAACAGTGTGACTGTGCATTACAGTTTTTTTAAATTCATGAAAGCTCTCTCTATTCGTCTCCATCTGCCTTTGGTAAGGTGAAATGAAAGTCAATCTGACTCACTCTCATGATGGGCAGAGAGTTTTTGCCACTGCAGTTGAATTATGGAAGCGACATTTGAAACCTGTTTTTCTTTTTTCCTGGAGTTATTTATATGCCTCCATAATTGTCAGTCAGAATGATTTCTATCGGCTGATTTGCATAGACAAACGCATCTAAGCCTGGTGGCACAGTCAATAATACGGCAAATGTCTTGGTATGCCTGTCCTCAGACTGAAATTGATTAATTCAGAATTTTTGAACCACCGGTTTCGCAACAGGATCCAGATTTTACATTTGACAATATATGTCAACACAACACAAATCTACTGTACACTAATAAAAAGTAAATAAATATATAAATAAAGAGAACACTGCCATTTATTAATACTATCAGTAATTAAATAGGGCCAGTTTGACTAAACAGGGCAAATTAGCTTTAGAGCGCAATTCCATACAAGCACCGATGGGAGGGGAAAATTCTGAGGGTGATTTACCGACAATGCGCACATTAAAGAACACAGACACAACATCTCATTTCCATAATGACCAGTGTAATCTACAACCTGCTTTAAGACATGCTTTTTTTGGGCGTTAAATAATGCCGCAAATACCAGTGAATTGATGAGCGCAAATCTTAGTAAATCACGCTGTGTGATTCATTTGAATACTCTCCTTCCATAAATTTACAGATCAAAAGGGAGACTCCTACAAATGCATATTTAATAAGGTGAGTCGCAAAAATAACTGTCCATGCCTTTTCAGCACTAATTTCCCACTGCGTGTCTTTAGTAAATCCTGACAGTAGTTTTTTTAACACCAAATGAGGATTTGCACTGACGCAAGCAGTTAGTAAATCTGGCCCATATCTGCTAAATTACTAACATGTGGACTGAACAGGAAAATTGACAATCTGATAAATGAATAAGCAACAATGTGACCTCAATTAATATTGCCTGGCTATATTAAAACCTTTTTTCCTTCTTTTTAAGAGACAATGTGTCTTTTTATTTTGATATCCTAACTACATATAATTGTCAGGGAGTCTCTGTCACCAGTCCAGTCATGACACTCACCTGTTCACGATCTCCTCATTATTGATCACCAGCACCTGCCGATCCCCAATCAAGTCACCTTCAAAAGCACGCTGCATCCAGTCCATCACTGTCCGGTCTACCGTTCACTACCCTGAACTTAACCAGTCTCCCTTGATGCTACTAACCTGTTTATACTTACCTTCCAGTTTCCTGTTGATTCTCCAGTGTTACTCCAGCGAATCTCCCACGTTGCTCCCTCTCGTTCTCGGACACCTCTGCTCCCGCTGTCCTACGAGGAAATAGACTGTCAGTAATCCGCAAGACATTCCAAGGACTGGTTTTAGTATTTTCACTCACCTGCCATTGCTCTCCACGATCATCCATCTTCCATTGTTCAATACCTGTTTGTGTCTGACCCATTTGTGACTGAAGACCGGACCACACCAACACTTCTATGGAAGTCGCCGCTCGAATCCTCGTCCTTGCACGCCGAGATCTCCCCTTTGTGGAGTATTCGCAGGAGTTCTGTGAGCTCACCGCGGCGATGGCATTCGACGATGCCACCATCCTCTTGCTGTTCTGGCATGAGGCCAATTCCCATCATCCCGTGGACCTCCCAGACACCAAGGGACTATGCTGGAGGGAGGGGATCCTCCGGTGTCTGGAGAGTGCCCTGCCCCGAGCCAGAACCAGCCTGCCGTCGTCTGCGGGGAACTCAACGCCACCATCCGTGGCTCTCCCAAGCCCGCCGTCCGCGGGGAAATCAAGGCCGCTGTCTGTGGCAGTCTCACGGCCGCCGTCCACGGTAATCTCAAGCCCCCCGCCGTTCACAGCTCATTCAAGCCCGCCGTCCACGGGGACCTCAACGCCGCCGCCCGCGTCTCCCTTAAGCCCGCCGCCGTCCGCGGCTCCCTCAAGCCCTGTGGCAAGCCCGCTGGCGGTTCCTGTGGAAGGCCCGAAGTCAAGCCCGCCGGTCGTGGCTCCTCAAGAGGGCCCTCCAGTGCCGGCTCCATGGAAGTTCCTTCCAGAGCGACCCCCCCCCCCCCACCGTGCCTGCTCCTCGAAAGTTCGCTCCAGAGTCTGCTCCAACCCTGAAGCACGCTCCAGTGCCAGCTCCTCGAAGGCGCTTAGCTGTGCCCGCTCCTCAAGACCGTCTTCCAGTGCCAGCTTCACGTAACCGCATTCCTGTTCCCGAGTCAAGCCCACAGAGGGCTCCTTTTCCCGAGTCAAGCCCACGGAGGGCTCCTGTTCCTGAGTTAAGCCCAGGATGGGCTCCTGTTCCCAAGTCAAGCCCAGTGAAGGCTCCTGTTCCCGAGTCAAGCCCAGTGAGGGCTCCTGTTCCCGAGTCAAGCCAAGTGAGGGCTCCTGTTCCCGAGTTAAGCCCAGTGTGGGCTCCTGTTCCCGAGTTAAGCCCAGTGTGGGCTCCTGATCCCCAGTTCAGCCCAGGAAGGACTCCTGTTCCCGAGTTAAGCCCAGTGAGGGCTCCTGATCCCCAGTTCAGCCCAGGGAGGGCTCCAGATCCCCATTTCAGCCCAGGGAGGGCTCCAGATCCCCGTTTCAGCCCAGCCATAGAGGCCGGGGTAGGGGATGGGGTCGCGGCCTCGGAGGCAGATCCATCATGGCCTCCTGAGTCTCCAGATCTGCCATGGCCTCCCGAGTCCTCTGATCCACCATGGCCTCCCGTGTCTCCTGATCTGCCATGGCCTCCCGAGTACCTGATCCGCCATGGCCTCCCGAGTCCCCAGATCCTGTCACCAGTCCAGTCATGACACTCACCTGTTCACGATCTCCTCATTATTGATCACCAGCAGCTGCCGATCCCCAATCAAGTCACCTTCAAAAGCACGCTGCATCCAGTCCATCACTGTCCGGTCTACCGTTCACTACCCTGATCTTAACCAGTCTCCCTTGATGCTACTAACCTGTTTATACTTACCTTCCAGTTTCCTGTTGATTCTCCAGTGTTACTCCAGCGACTCTCCCACGTTGCTCCCTCTCGTTCTCGAACACCTCGGCTCCCGCTATCCTGCGAGGAAATAGACTGTCAGTAATCCGCAAGACATTCCAAGGACTGGTTTCAGTATTTTCACTCACCTGCCATTGCTCTCCACGATCATCCATCTTCCATTGTTCAATAAACCCGCTTGTTTCACTTACCTGTTTGTGTCTAACCCATTTGTGACTATGTAGTTTGCTGCTTTTTAAAAATAAATGAATAAAAAAACCAAGAAAGAAACTTAACAATTGTTCAACACCAGCAAGACTGCACTCTTTTCAGTCAGAAAGATGCTTGCAAAACTGAATATTTGCCTGTATGCAAATGACCATAATGGCAAGCAAGCCTAAGGGTGCTTTAACCGTGCAATCAAAGAATGATGTAAGTTTCTTGGGTTCTAACTCTGAGAAAGAGAACTGGGCGCTCAATGGAAAAACAGCAATTAGAAAGCCAATCCCAGAGGAGCCTTTGCTGCTAGCAAGTGCTTCAATGATTAGATTTCTTGTGACGATTACCCAAAATTTTTCCTCTGAACAGGCTGAGCCTAGAGCCACCATGATAGATGATGAAATATTCCTCTTCAGTTTAGTACTCTAGATGCTCTGCTTTTGTCTTTCTCTCCACTACATTTCAAACAATTTTAGGTCTACTTACAAAAACAACTGTACAAACAGCAAAATCAACTATCTCTTTACTTCAAAGTATAGCACCCTCTCTCTCTTTCTTTTAATCATAATGGTAAAATAAAAAATAAATAAATAAAAATGGCTTTGTAATGAAGTGTTACCATAGAAACAGGTTGTGGGATATTTTCGCACATGCTCAAAAGAGAAAAATATTTCCTGTATATTTGTACACTGTGAGTATTTCCAGCTGCTAGTTAGCACGGAAGCTTGCATCAACAGCTTTACTTCATTTAAATCCTTTGTGAGTCATAGTGATTCACTTGTGGATGTTGAATACCTCCTGTAATACCTAGCAAAAACTCTGACCTACAAAATATTACTCCTTTAAATGAGAGACAGTCACACTTTATTTTGATTGACCATTTCATCTACACGTCAGCTAACTCTCACTAGAGTCTTAGTAGAGCATTAGTAGACTGTTTGATTAAGATTAGTAGAATAAGCGAAAACACTTTACAATAAGGTTCCATTTGTTAACTATATTTAATGTTCATGTTAATATTCAAGTCCATGTTAGATCAGGTCCATTAAATAATATAAATTATATAAACACAGATACAACTTTTGGTCACACTTTAAGGTCCAATTCCCGCTAGTAACAAACCTACAACTTTTGCCTCAATAAACTACTAATTTTCTGCTTATTAATAGTTAGTAAGGTAGTTGTTAAGTTTAGGTATTGGGTAGGATTAGGGATGTAGAATATAGTCATGCAGAATATGCGCTTTATAAGTACTAATAAAAAGCCAATATATTATTAATAGGCATGCTAATAAGCAACTAGTTAATAGTAAGAATTGGTCCCTATACTAAAGTGTTACCCAACTTTTGATTATAATTATTGGAATCAACATTAACTAAGATTAATAAACACTTCAGGAAGTATTTTTCATTGTTAATGTTAACTAATGTGGTTAACAAATGTTAACAAATGGAAAGTGCTGCTGAATAAGCTAACATGCCTTGCACAGTTACTTATAGGCATAATGTCTATTGGAGGATCACCAAAATAAAGTGTTAGCAGATATTAAAGAGTCTAATAATACTAATGACTGCTAGTTGACATGTAGTTGCAAAGTTGCTTATAGTCAACAGAATGTCTAATGGTGACTCAAATAAAGTGTTACCTGGACACAAAGAGTCACTAGCTGATCTATTAGTCTATTACTTTGTCCTTTCAAACCCATATGCTCTGATTTTTCTTCTATAAAACACAAAAGTAGAATTTTTAAGCGTCTTCACAGACACATCTCTTTGCATACAGTGGCAGTTCATAATAACCACTTCTGTCAAGATACAAAAATGTATAACACCATAAAGGTATGGTGAAAAATGCACATTGTTTTGCCTTTTTTTTTTTTTTTTTGAGTTTGAGTTTGAGTTTGATTCTGAGTTTGACAAACTATAAATTGGCATGGGAAAAGAGCTGCAAGAACATTCTTCGAAGTTTTTCCTTTTGTGTTCCACAAAAACATTAGAGAATCAGGATTGGAATGACATGAGGGTAAACAAATGATGTCTGAACTATGTGTGTTTGTTCCTCAAATCAATGCTAAATGCATGAACATCTAAACCAACCTCAAACCATGTACAGTAATACACTGTACATACAATAGAAGACCAATGGGTTAAAGGGATCATCGGATGCCCATTTTTCACAAGTTGATATGATTCTTTAGGGTCTTAACGAAAAGTATATAACATACTTTGGTTAAACTTTCTCAATGGTAGTGTAAAAAAACACCTTTTTTACCTCAGCTCTGTTTTCAGCAAGCCATTCTAGTTCATGTTGCTTTAAATTCTAATGAGCTCTGCTGACCCCGCCCCTCTCTTCCATAAGGTGATGAGCAGTACTGTTTACTTTAGCTGCGAAACTGGCTAACTAGCATATTGTTAGGAAAGGCGATTTGCAAAGATTCATAAAAAACCCTTATACCCACTTCTTCTGTAGATGAAGCTGGAAACATAACGCATTTAGGCAGATCGGGGATCGGCGCATTCACTTCAAAACGAAAGTAATGTTAATCCTCTGCGTCTTCAGCGGCTCAGATGTCAGGAGTAAATAATGACTGCTATGTTCATTATTACATCCAAAAACAAAATGCCTCAATCGGAGACATTCTTGTCTTCCCCTGCACCAGAGTCGACACAATGGTGGACGGATGACAGCTCACTCAGGGCGGGTCTAAAGTAAGACGGCCTTGTCAATCAACTATTGTGGGAGGGGCCTGTGCAGAACTACGTCATTCTGACAGGAACGTCAGAACAGCCTGATTTGAGAAAGAGGATTTAAAAAAAAACACTGGGTGGATTTTTGTCGTTATAGGATGGATGTGTATACATGCTTCCAACACACATTTATGTTCAAACAACTTGTAAAGTGAATTTTGCATCCGGTGACCCCTTTAAGCTTATGACGTGAAGCTTATATTTTTCATATCCCTTAGATGTGTGTTATTTGAGTTGTAAAGTTGACTAGGTGGATGACTGCAAATTTAAAAACATTTTTTAGTAATCTATTTGAATCAGTCTTGTAATGTTTGTGGTCTTGCAAACACTTTTCATATTTTAAACATTAATTTGCAGCACTGCATGCTTGTTTGCTAAGCATAAGCACACCACTGTTCAGGCATTTTCCATTCATACAATGGTTGCTGTCCACAGCTGTATTTAACCCAGAATATTCCTTTAACATATTTAGTAGTTTAATATCTGGTAAAGACTCAGCTGGGTTTACTCACACAAAATTCCCACTGCCTTACTACAGATACAACAGTGCATATTGGCACACAGCCCTTCTTTCTGAGTAACATACACAGATATAAACACACTCACACTTGATCTGTGATGGATGTAACCTGTCTGCACTCTATAATCATTCCTGCTGGAGCTCGGCTGGAGGAAATCCAGATGCATTCATGCACCCATCTGTTAGTTTTATCGATGCCTCCTCTCCTCAAACACACACACTCCATCTCTGTCCATTAACACAGATACTCTCTCGTCCCCAAATACACACTCTCCCAAAAGACACATCGCTAAGGCCCCCACAAATCAGCTGGCAGCTCTTTCAGTCTGTGTTTTTCTATGATCTCATATATGGTCTCCCATGCGAATGCAGATCCTAAACAGCCACTAGACCACAACTTCAACTCTTATGGCATTTGTGAGGATCAAAAGATCTGGCTTATGAACTAATGTTAAGTCTTCATCTTGCTTTATAACTTTTTTTAAGAGGTGGAAAACGTTTATTAAGCGAGTATATAAGATTATTAGCTTAATTATATTTCTATATTCTATATTAGTATATACCATCGAATAATATTTAAAAGCGATCATGGAATGCTAAATTAAAATTTCACTAATCTTTTAATACATAAGAGGTCTTTGTTCCATTAGTTTTGGCACAGTGTAATGGAGAGTTTGCAAAGGTTAAAATATGGATACAAGATGAAGCTGCAAACTGTATTGGATTTGACAGCAACTACACTGCAAATCACAAATTAAACAATTTAACAATGCTTTGACTGTAGATAAGGGTTTATACGGGTTATGTATTCAAAACGTGTGCAACAGCGAGGGGGCTTTCAAACTTTTTCTTACGCAATGATACTAGCCAATCACAACAGTGGCTGTTTACTGATAAGCCTTAAAGGAGCTGCCTCCTTAGAAAGGATCATTTCAAAAAGAGCGTCAAAATGATATATATATATATATATATATATATATATATATATATATATATTATTATTATTATTATTATTATTATTGTTGTTATGACCCCTTTAAAAGACTTGTTTTGTACTCATGTTCACATTTAAAATATGCATGCCTGACTTGTGACAGTGCAGTTTACTACACAGTGCTGATTAATTAGCTATGCTTCATGAGTTCATTCCAATTTCACTTTAATTGTGTTTTAAATCAAATAAGGTCTATAAATACACTAAATAAAATGTTCAGTCTTTCCATCATTCAGAGCAGGCATTCCCAAACTTTTTTTGTCAGGCAAACCCCTCTACGTGCATGTGACTGTAAAGCGCTGAAGACTCTGATGTGTCTCAGTGAGACCTGTGTACTGTGGCCATGTAGGATGACAGATTCAGATTCTACCAAACCTTTAAAAGATGAGAAAACATGATCCCACGCGCAATGCCTACACAAGACAACTATTCATAGCAACCTGTCACATAGCAAAGTCATATGAGCTCTGAATTTTTAAAATCTTCTCTCAGCCCCCACAATTCACTTTCAGGAACCCAAGCACATCTTACTGTCTTACCTTTTAATTCAAAAGTTTCATTTAAAGCAACATCAACTCTTTTTTGTTTATTTGAGCAATAAATGACACAGAAAGTGTCCTTACAGGAACAGCTCACCCACAATGAAAAATCTGTCATCATTTCTTCACCTTTATATTGTTCAAACTCATGTTATTTTATTTTATTTTTTTTTCTTTTTTTTTTTTTCTAGTATAGGGACTAATTCTCACTATTAATTGCTTATTGGCATGCCTATTATTACCATATTGGCTGTTTATTGGATATTTGTCTTATAAAAGCACATTGATTTGCTACAGGAGGCCTTTATTTAACCCCCGGAGCCATGTGAGGCATGTTTTATTATGGATGGATGCGCTTTATTTGACTACTTTTGGACTGTTGTACAAAAACACCTGCCCATGCCATTACAAAGTAAATTTTTTAATATAACTCCCATTGGATTCGTCTGAAAGAAGAAAGTCATATCACCTAGGATGCCTTGAGGGTCAGTAAAACATGGGCTAATTTTCATTTGTGGGTGAACTAACCCTTTAAGTTTAGGTATTGGGTAGGATTAGGGATGTAGAATATGGTCTTGCAGAATATGTGCTTTATAAGTACTAATAAACAGCCAATATGCTTATAATAGGCATGCTAATCAGCATCTAGTTAATAGTTAGAATTGGTCTATACTGCAGTGTTATCGACTCCGTTTTTAGAGCTTTACAGCTGGTCACTAAGAACAGTTTTTGCATGTAAAAAAACAGCCTGAATATTCTTCAAAATGTTCCCTATTATATTCCTTAGATAAAATAATAGCATACCGGTTTGGAGCAACATGAAGATCAGATAACTGACTTTTCATTTCTAAAAGAACTGTTCTTTTAATAGCACAGGAAAGGCAGAAAAATGCATCTTGAACCAAAGTAAAATTATTAATTTGAATGCCAGATAAGTTATGAATGAGATAAATACTAATAAGAAGGAAGTGAGATGGAGGGGAAAGGACAGTTCCATATCAAAGAGGGAAATCACAGCTGTCATATTGCTTTGTGTCGTGCAACAGAGGTTGCCAAGGGTCAGGCTCAAACCCAAGGACCTCCCTCTTCCCTCTGACAAACAGCCTGTCTCTGATCCTTTAGAAATCCATTCAGGATATTCAGTAGCTTCGGTCTGCTTTCATCATGCGCAATGGGGAAAAGCAGACGTGGAAACAGACGGTGAAGGCAGAGAGCGAGTGTGTGCGCATGTGTGTAAGCCAAACGTCCTTGCATACAGACACAGCTGTGATAGAGAGCTTGGGGGGGAATATGTTATTTTATTTTCTCTTGCACTGCCCTGCTCATAGGACTGATTGAACTGTCTTTCAATCTAAAAAAAAAAAACACCTAAACCAACAAAATTCTGACCTATATGTATCAACAATATCACCAAGTTATACTAATGAACTACATTAAAATCAATTACTGTGAGTAATATTTTTTTGGGCTGCCACAATTAAAGTGTTAACTGTGTGATTATTATTATTATTATTATTCTTTCAGTTTAACACATTAAAATATTTGGTAACACTTTAGTATTTGGTCTAAGTAACACTTTAGACCAATTCTCACTATTAATTAGTTGCTTATTAGCATGCCTATTATTAACATATTAGCTGTTTATTAGTGATTATAAAGCACATATTCTGCAAGACCATATTCTACATCCCTAATCCTACCAAATACCTAAACTTAACAACTATCTTACTAACTATTAATAAGCAGCAAATTAGGAGTTTATTGAGGGAATTGTAGTTAATGGTTTATTAATAGCAAGAATTGGACCTTAAAAAGAAATGTGACGCAGCATCCACCTTTTCCTGGTATCCTTTGTATAGCGTTACAGTAGACTATATGTACACACTATCAAGCACGATAAGACACAAACTTAACGAGAATTTACTGGAGCGCTGTCTGTGAACACTGACATCCGACACATGAACATGCACAGAAAGCAAAGTCAGAAGGAAAGTTCTCTTTTGAAGACAAAGCACAAAATTATGTCAGAATGCCCTTAAAGTCTTAAAGTGTTAAGGTCATTGCACACTGAGTCTGAAATTTTTGTCCGTATTTTTCGCATGTTAAAAAATAAATACAACCTCACGTTGTGTCAATCACGTTTACACATTGCCTCCAAAACTTTCGTTCGTCATAAAAAAATTTGGATCAGGTTCGATTTTCTGCGTTTTCGCATCCGTAACAAGCATTTTGATAGGAAAGGATGACGAATACGAAAAAAAAAAAAAAGAGTCAATTTTTTTTTTTTTAAATTGAGATTTATACATAATCTGAAAGATGAATAAATAAGCTGTTACAGAGCCGACGAGACGAGAGACGTGCGGATACATATGTGAGCTTTTTATTACAAAGGCATGGTCAGGAAACAAGCAAGGGTCAAACAATGGCAAACAGGTATATCACAGGCAAGACAAAGAGTAATCCTAGGGCAATCATAGGTCTGCGATCAGCGAACAATATCCAAAAGGGCAAGGCAGAGAGATAATCCAGGTACACGAGCAATAATCCAAACGAGGTGCAAACAGAGTCCGAACGGCAAAGCAAAGGGTTAATCCAGGAAACACGAGCAGAAATCAAAACACGAGAAAACAGGCAAGGCAAGACTATGACAACTAAGTGGGCTCCGTAGAGTAGCTATCGCTAGGAGAGAGATATGTGCGTACAATACTCGGCACGGAAGGGCATGTGAATGGCTGTTATCTAGGCAGTGTGACTGATATCAGTTGTGAGTATAATTTATGAGATGGAACATAGGAAATGTAGTCCGGGGTGACATGTGACAGTCTGTGAAGTGTGAGAGTCAATGTAGTGAGAAGGCGACATCCGGTGATGAGCAAACGGAAGTGCATAGACAGGATTCGTGACATAAGCTTTCCATTGATATAACTATTTGAAAATCTGGAATCTGAGGGTGCAAAAAATCTAAATATTGAGGAAATCGCCTTTAAAGTTGACCAAATGAATTTCTTAGCAATGCATATTACTAATCAAAAATTAAGTTTTGATATATTTATGGTCAGAAATTTACAAAATATCTTCATGGAACATGATCTTTACTTAATATCCTAATGATTTTTGGCATAAAAGAAAAATGGATAATTTTGACCCATACAATGTATTATTGGCTATTGCTACAAATATACACATGCTACTTATGACTGGTTTTGTTCAGGGTTCAGACACACTCTCTCTGTTTAAATCTAGATTAAAGACACATCTCTTTAGACAATGCATTTTATAATCTTGTACTGCAGTTATATCTGATCAAATGCACATTGTTATTCTTTAGCTTGAGTTGAACAAATCATTTTTGCTTGGATGGAACAGCAGCTACGCTAATTATGTCTCTATTGTTTCTCTGTTTCTGCCACGGGATTAACTAGGAATTGTACAAACTTCAGTCTGGATCCAACCCTTAAATGATCTGAGATGACCAAACACCTGAGAAGAGATGATGCCAACCCCCTCAGAGGATGCCAACCCTCAGACAACATACAGAATTACCAATATAAAAATATATTGTAGAAACTTAATTTCCTGTAAAGCTGCTTTGGAACGATTTGTATCGTAAAAAGCGCTATACAAATAAACTTGAATTGAATTGAATTCGTGGTCCAGGGTCACATATAAATTGGAAAACACCTAGATAACAGTAAAGAGTTGGGAGAAAACCAGATGTGTGTCAGATCCAGGTCATGAGCATTAAGTTTTAAAGAGACAGTGCTACTTTTAAAGTGAAACCTGCTGCAGTCTGTGTCATTGATGTAAATCAAAAAACAAAAGAATTCAAGAGAATTCAATCACTGCTCTGCTCGCTGATTAACTTTTCTTAATCTTTGTCGAATAAAGATTCATCAATATTCAATTTATATTTTATGTATATACCATTTATAGTTTATGTGAAGACTGTTTTAAGTTTACTTAAAATTTGTTGTATTTTTCAAAGTCTATTAAATGTTTAAAAATAATGGCTTTAAATTATACTGTAACATTGAATTACTATAATTAATGGCTAAAATTGAGGGGAAAATACATTTAATAGAGACATCAGTAGCAGTATTAGTATCAACAATACTGGTCCTCATTAATAATAGGCTACTTAGTAAAAAGTTGACATTAAACATATTTAAAATATACCATCTTTATGCTGTTTTTACAAAATTTGGAGATTCAATGTGAAAATGTGATTATTTAGTTAATTATTTAATCGATTGACAGCACTAATATTTTTATACCCTTTATTATTATTATTATTTAACATCGGAGTCTTTTATTATATTTCTGTTACTGCAGTTTTACATAAAAGCACAAAAATAAAAAAGAAAATTAGAAAATGAAGCCTGTTTTTGTACCATTATTTTGTACTGTGAAATGACAGTTAAGTTTTAACTGTCATAACTGTCATAACTGTCTTCACACTGTAAAAATGAACTGGAAGTACTAAAATGCAGGTTTTGACGTACAAAAACGGTCATCACTGCAGCACTCTATTCTCATGATTGTACAAGTTTAAAGACATTTTATCAGTCATACCTCCTAAAGTGCAACAGACACTGAACAAAGATAAAAACATTCTTTGAAAATTATGGATTATAGCTTAAAAAGCTTAAAATATTAGCATTTTTCTCAGACATACTGACATTGATTCATCAATTGGCGTCACATGTTGTGTGTTTGCTTTGTGTGTGTGTGTGTGTATATATATATATATATATATATATATATATATTTTTATACATCAGCTTTGGGGTTCCTTTACATTTGCATTATATGAATGGATTATTTTTCTATAAATCTTCATCCATGCTCATTTGAAGAAAGAAACTCATATACTGGCATGAGGGTGAGTAAATAGGGACAAAATTTTAATTTTGAGGTGGAGTATTCCTTGAAGTATCGTAACACTGAAAAATTGCATGTGTCTCCTTTAGGAAGACTTTATAGCTAAGTGTGCTGAGTGACACAAAAGCCCATCCGACTCTAAATCATAATCATTTTAATGGCACTGTTAACATGCAATGACCATTTAAACACATTTACACCCTGAGACAGGTTTCACTTGCTTATTCCCTGACCTTCATTCATCTCTCACTTTATGACTAAAATCACTTTATTATCTCATTTTATCATCTTACATAAAAATTAAACTGCTGCCCCTGGAGTCACCTCTCCTGTCCTTTTCAACTAAACATTAACAGAATTACCTCAGTATGGCTCAATTTGTCTTGAACCAATCTTCTGTATTCAGCAAGGGCAAATGAATTAGATCAATTTCAGCCACCATCATTCCATCCTCAAGAACATCGTTAGCCAGAAATAGTGGGGGAAAGATGAGTGCGGGAGACGATAAGAACAAACATTTGCTGTTGATGGATCCAGCTCAGCCAGGAGGCTTTTCACTGTTTTCTATCCTGAACGTTCCTTGTTAGCAGAATAATAAGTTGGTGTAATTGAGCCATTCATTATCCCTGATGTAGTTGTGTGCACAAACTTGCACACAAACACACACACACATACACACAGCCACTTTGAGGATGTGTCGAGGTTTGAGATGCTACAAGCCTAGTACAGAAGAGGAAGAAGACTCGTGTTTTAAGAGTAAATGAAGAGTGTCTAATCTAGGAGAAAACTCTTTTCATGTTTATCTAGCAAACAGTTTTACGGCTCACTATACCAAACGTTCAAAGAAATCCTCTGAAAGTGTTAGAAAAAGATTATTTCTTATTATTAGCTGTAAGAAATTAACAATGACCAAATAGGTACTTCTCATTGTTTTAAGCTCCTGTTGTACAACCCGAATTCTGAATGTTGGGACGTAAATAGTTTTTAAATAGTAAATAGTAAATAGCTTTATATCAGGTGTCTATAACTACTATGAACTTGCATTAAAATTACGATGCAATATACTTATTGTGTTCATACATATACAGTGCCCTCCAAAAGTATTGGAACAGTAAAGACAAAATTGCTCTGTTGGCTGTGGAATCAAGACATTTGCAAATATGATTAAAAGATGAATATGAGACAAAACTACAGAATGTCACATTTTATTATTAGCCATTTCAACACACACATGTTTTACCAAATAAAAAGAACAGCACTTTTAGAGTTCATCCTACTCATTGATGTGAGCAGAAGTATTGGGACAGTTGAACATACGGCAGATATAAAAGATTAAAAGCTATTATTTAGTTGCAGATCCCTTGAGCACAATCACAGCAGTGAATCTGTGACCCATTGTCACAACCCGTTGGACTCATGTTTTGTCATCTGCCTGTGTTCCCTTCCTGTTTGACCATATTTGGTTCTGTTCCGGTTCTCATTAGTTCATTGTCTAATTATGAGTTAATCACCTTCATTGTGTCCACCTGTCTGTCCCTCGTTATCTGCCCTATATGAGTTCTTGTCCTTTGAGTTCTAGTTGTCGGTTATTGTGGATGTTACCATGTGTGTGCTGTACTTCCTCATCTTGAATTATATTAAATACCTTATTCCCTTCAAACCTTCGTCTTTGTGTGGTTATCGTGTGTGCACTGCACAGTGACCGTGACAGAATAACCGACCGTAAAACATGAAGCTTGAACTGGCCTCAATTAACGTAGCCCCGAAGGGCAGTGCTCTTAGCCCTTCAGGAGCTACTATTTTTATTTTTCAGAACGGACGTGACCTGGAGGAGTATGTGCTGGAGTTTATGGACTATTGCCATCTTGTCACATGTGATGACCTCACCCTAATGGAGGGATTCTGGTGCGGGCTGGATGACGAGATTTGCTTCGTCATGCCCAGAGCTGATCCGTGCGGGTCGCTGAGGATTTACATCAACTTCGCACTGTGGATCGCCGGATCAGCATTCACCGTGGATGAAGCGGAACCCAGCCCGAGGTCATCACATGTGAGTGCCAACAACCCTGAGCCCAGTCAACCACCACCCCGTGACGCGGAGCTGCCCGAGCCCACCGCAGACAGAGAGCCAGAGCCTGCCACGGTTGTTGAGCCATTGCCATCAGGAGCGACAGAGCTGACGATCGTCCCGGAGCATATGCCTCAAGAGTCTGACCAGGTGCGTGAGCCGACAGCGCCAGTGACGGTGGATACAGCTGTGGAGATCGTGGGGGCTAAGGAAAGCCCCACCCATTGCACCACCGCTGAGGGTGAGCATGAACTGGACTTGGGGAATTTAATAAACTGGAATGCGGATTTACAAATATGCCCATCATCTGTGATATCATTCTGGCAAGAAATCCCACCCAACCTCCCTCTCCCGCCTCCTCTCATCGATCAGTTCCTGTTACCAATGCTCATTCTGCTGGATCCTGTCAGCCCCTCTGCTCACCCTCAGTCCACCATCTGTGGTGTGGGCTCGCCGCTGGTCTGCCCATCTCCAGCTCTATTGGCGTCGAGTCTGGAGGATCCCTCGACTCCGCCTTCAGCCTCCGAGGCCCTGACTCCGCCTCGGTCCTGCGACTCAGTGGCTCCACCTTGGCTTCCAGCTCCCTCGTCTCCACCGGAGCCCGTCAGTCCACCAGCTCCACCGGGCTCCCTCGTACCTCCGGCTCCGCCTTGGTTAGTCGTCCCCCTACCTCCACCTCGGGACTACACTCCTCAGGCTACGTCCCTTCATCCCTCGGGCTCCGTTGGGCTCCTCCTTTCCCCCCAGCTCCACCTCGGTCCCCTCCGCCTTGGCCCTCCGGATCCTCGGCTTCACCTGGGCTCTTTGGCTCTCTGTCGCCGCCTCGGGCTCCACCACCACCTGCTCCACCGCCGTTGGTCGGCCCCATGGAGTCGGCGGCCACTCCTCCACCATGGCTCCTCCATGGGCCACCATCGCGACTGTGGCCTGGGTCCTGCCTGGCTCCTCCTGCTCCAGGTCCCTCCTGTCTCCGTCCTGGCTCCTCCCTCCATCTCCACCTTGGACTCTGTTAGTCGTCCTCCTCCCGGGTGTCCGGCCTCCGCCCGAACCTCCTCCAGTATTGTCTGCCTGCCTTCCTGCCAGCCCTTCCCAGTCCCCCACCATCCCTCCCTTTGTTCCATGGCATGAGGTCACGCCTTCCGGGAGGGGGGCGAACTGTCACAACCCGTTGGACTCATGTTTTGTCATCTGCTTGTGTTCCCTTCCTGTTTGCCCATATTTGGTTCTGTTCCGGTTCTCTTTAGTTCATTGTCTAATTATGAGTTAATCACCTTCATTGTGTCCACCTGTCTTTCCCTCGTTATCTGCCCTATATGAGTTCTTGTCTTTTGAGATCTAGTTGTCGGTTATTGTGGATGTTACCCTGTGTGTGCTGTACTTCCTCATCTTGAATTATATTAAATACCTTATTCCCTTCAAACCTTCGTCTTCGTGTGGCTATTGTGTGTGCGCACTGCACAGTGACCGTGACACCCATAGACATCACCAGACTTTTGGTCTCATCCTTTGAAATAATTTTCCCAGCCTTTAATGCAGCCAATTCCAATTGTTGCTTGTTTTGGGGAGTTTCTGCCTTTACTCTCCTCTTCAGCTGGTGAAATTCATGTTCAATCAGATTTAAATCTGGAGATTGACTTGAGCAAGCTAAGACTTTCCATTTCTTTGCCCTTATAAATTCCTTGACTGAACTGGCAGGGTGTTTTGGGTCATTGCCCTGATGCAATATGAAGCACTTCCCAATGAATCTGGTGGCATTTTCTTGAATATTGGTAGGCAAGATGGTTTTGTACCCTTCCAAATTCATTCTGCTACTGTCATCATACATTGTCATCAGTAAAGTGGAGAGGGCCTGTTCCAGAGACAGCCATGCATGCCCATTCCATGACACCACCTCCACCAAGCTTTACAGATGAGGCTGTATGCTTGGGATCTTTTTCAGTTCCCTTTTTTTCTCCACATTTTTGCTTTCCCATCACTTAGATAAAGGTTCATCTTTGTCTCATCGGTCCATAAACACAGTTCCAAAACTCTTCTGGCTCACCTTTGTGCTTTTTTGCAAACTCTAATCTTGCCTTTCTATTTTTGGTGCTGGTCAGAGGTTTGCATCTTGCTGTGTTGCATCTGTAATTGTGTAAAATTCTCCAGAGGACAGTAGATTGTCAGAGCATCACCCCAGCTTTCTGGAAGTTGTTAGTGATTTTACAGACACGTCTTTTATGGTTCATTTTCACAGCTTTTATGATTTGTCTGTCATCAACTACTGTTGTTTTCTCAGCCTATCAGGTAGTTGTTGGTTGCTGGTGTCGCTGGTGGTTTCCAAACTCTTGATTTCTCCATGCCCCTTGTTTTCGCTATAGCTTTAATTGACTTCCTCGTTTCTTTTAGCATCCAAATTGCTTGCTTTTCTCTCAAAGTCAGCTCCCTCATCTTCATCCTGGTTTGTGTGTCATCATCGAATGCAAGATTCAGAATGCAGAAGTAATGGATATACCTGATACGACACATTCCCTGCTTTTAATATCTGAAGAATGAATGTAACAGGACACAGCTGATCACTTAGGCAACCTGTGAGGCAACTGTTCCAATACTTATGCTCACATCAAATAGAGGGATGAAACTCTAAAAGTGCTGAACTTCTTAGCTGGTAAAACATTTATGTGTTGAATCACCCAATAATAAAATGTGACATTCTGTAGTTTTGTCTCATATTCATCTTTTAATAATATTTGTAAATGTCTTGACTCCACAGCCAACAGAGCAATTTTGTCTTTACTGTTCCAATACTTTTGGAGGGCACTGTAGTTACAACATTCCATACAACATTTCCTTCTGTAGATCTGCTTATAGCTGAATTGAGCTTGTTTCATAATTGATGAACTTTAAATAGATACTGAACTCAACTAAATCAACTTTGAACTGACATGAGCTGAATAATGACACCGTCTGTTTTTAGAGCATAATTTGACTTTGTCTCATATTTTAAGAGGTTTGCACCTGTTATTTTCCTGCTTATTGAAGCAGCTTTGAAACAATGTGAATTATATAAAGGGCTATAGAGCTATAGAGGAGTGTTCTCCCATAAACTACAATGGAAAAGAAGGTGGATTAATGCCACAGTGACGGGTGATCAATACATGAAGTTGAACGAACTGAATGAACAGGAATTTCTAAGTCAGCTGATTATTTCTCATTATGATTCTGTGCATAAGTTTCTTTAAAGAAAGTCTTTTCAAGACTTTTTGCATGAAAACTTAAAACAAAAAACTTTGCTTTGAAGTCAATCAAAGGGCATACACGATGAATACAGTCCTTTGTGTTTTTTGGCCTCAATTCAATACAAAAAGGAGTTGTAGATGGCTGCTGTACAGTTGCTCTTATAATGTGTTCTCGAGTGGTTGCTGGTGCATTGCTGTGTAGAAGCTAGGGTGTGATGGGTAGTTTTATACTGGACCACCCCCAAGTCTGTATGATGTTCATGTCACTAGCAAAGGTGTTTTCTCCAAGGATGCAAGAGAGTCAGTTAGATGAGAATATCAAACAGTGATAAAAGTATTATGAAATATGAGAAAAATAGTAAAGCACAACTAAAATAACACTTTCCACCAAGCTACACCAGCGAATGAAGTTTCAGAGGAAGAAAGTGTCCCTTTTGCGTCCCTGGAGATCATTGTGTTCTTATTAAACTCTTCAAGCATGAATTTGAGGGGGAACCGCTAGATACAGGCAATAGTCAATAGTCTTTGTAGCACTAAAACTGGCTGATTATCCTGACAATGCAATAATGCCTTTCTGCTCACAGTCAGTCCACAAATCAACCTCAATGAGTCAAACTGGCAGAAACAGACTAATTACAAAGTAAACACTTCAACCAATTACTTTCAATCACGTCTGAATTGAATTTACTGATCTGTGAGTGATGTAGTTTTTTGTGAGCACTCAGTTTGGTTAAAGCACTCAATATGAATTTTGCTGCATTACTCTAGATAGCAAAATAAAAAAGAGGTTTTATGTGACTTTGTACAAATAAATTATCTTACTATAAAGATGCAATGGTATCGGTTGCTCGTAAATAGTGTAAATGTGTTCCATTACTGTGTAAACGTCAAATGGAAATGTAACATGAATTTGAGTGATCACCAGACATGCTTTGGCTTGAATGCAGCACTACGAAAAAACAACATTCATGCGTGATTATATGAATAACTGACAAGATATGAAATGTTTCTCTCTTTTATTGACGTCAGGGTCCTCCCATTTCTCATTCCCCTATCTCACATTATTGATGCACCAATACTCATCTGACTTTTATCATCTCTTCCTTCTTACATACATGTGATTAATGCATGTGATAAATGGATTGTAAATAATTGTGTGTGTGTGTGTGTAAATGACAGCATACCAGTTTTAGAACCTCAATTATCAGGCAGCTTAGGATAAAAACCAAACATTGATTTTTACTTAGATACATATCCCTGGTAGGAGACATGTTCCAGATCGAAAATTAAGGTTTAGATTCAGCTGTATGTGTCATACGTTCCCTGTTTCGCTTTCTACACGGACTGTGCTGCTGATGTTCTTGTGTTTATGTAACTCATTCAGGTCAGTGAGCCGACTACTTGTCATGCATGTATAAATGGGGCTGTGGTAGTTACAGCCAACCCTCTACATTGCAAGTTAATGAAACTAAATTCTGCGCAAGGCAACTAAATAATGTCTGTCCGTAAGCCATTAGCTAATAAATTTCTTTCACTCACCAGTGATTGAGTTAGAGGCTAAGAATACTTTTAGAGCAGATATAATTTCACCGTGTATGACCGCCTTATGACCACCTACACTAGAACAGTCTGACTGAGCGTTAGTGATGGGTCGCTCAAGAACGTTTTGTGCTTTTTGAATGACTCTTTTATATGACTCAGCATTAAGAAGTTCTCTCAGAGAGTGAATTCATTGTTTTGTGACCACACATGTGTGATTTTCCTTTGTTCATGAGTGAAATGACTCAGGAGGTGAACTAATCTTGCGTTACCTGACTCGGACAACTAGACAGTTGAATAGTGAATTAATCATTAATCATTTCTCACATTTTGTCTTTGCGTTGTAAAAAAGGATTTCATGAAGTTGTAACTAAAACAGAGATTATTAAAATATGTTTCATAAGAAAATACTATTTCAATTGTTCATTCGTTCAATCAAACAGACAGCTGATATACCAACAGAGTCTTTTAACACACTAATTTTGGGTGAAGCAGATAACCTCTAACTTGATGAAACTTCTATTGATATTTTCAGTGTTGAAGCAGGGTGTAACCATATGTTCAATACTGGTTTGATGTCTAGGTTTGGTTAGTGTGCTTCAGGCAATGATAACATTGTCAAATGTGTGAAAAAGCAGCTAATTTCTGATGAAAGTGAGCTAAACGTGTTTAGAATAAGATGGAAATCCACAGATGTGAGAGCCTCACTCTAAAACATTCTATCAGACTATTTGAATAGTATTAATCAAATGTAATAATCATAAAAAAAATCTAAATTATTACCTCCATGTACAAAGCCATGCAGAGTGCAGTCAGATGGGCCGATGAGGTGGATCAGACTCGACTGACTAAATGCAACAGTGTAGGGCTCTAAGAAAGAAAAGAGAGAAGAGAGAAAAACATAATAACAACGCACATATGCAATATAATTTAATCTTAAGACCTGCAAATAAAAGCAAAAATCAGAACTTGTTATCTGAGCAATAAATACATACATATTTTCATGATGCCACACACAAAAGACAATTTATTCTTCATGTTCCATTATTTGACAATTAACTTCATAGTTGTTCAGAGAAAAAATTATACATACCTTTTGTTTGTCTATCTGTGCAGCATCAGAGCAAAATAACATAAAATGAAATCAAGGTGAGACCCCATTCATAAAACTCTTACTGATGGAAGATAAAATGTCCAACAAGCAGAGCAATCACTAACAAAAATATTACAAATGACCAAGGAACTATGATGTTTGTTGGACATGTACTATGGTAATACTATGTAATTTTTTGGACAAAGACTATGGTATACATTACAGTACATAATTTGCAGTACAATTAACTTTTCAGTACATTTTTAGTACATCATTTAAAGATGATGGCAAATGTGTACGCTAATCATTCAGCATTGTGGTATCAAAGAACCACGGTATTACCATCTGATACCATTACTGCATCATGGTATTGCCATGTATGTACTTTTTGCAAGGTTGTTTTACATCTTCTAAAACACCTTGCAAAAAATACATACAAGGCAATACCATGATCTGCTATATATTGACTCTGATACAGTAAGTAAGATCCATGCTATGACTAACACATCAAACACATGAGTTCAGTGAGGATAAGCATGTGTAAGGACATAAAGGAGGAAGTGTTACCTGGAAGAGAGACAGACATGATGATCTCACCATTCCTCTCTTTGGTCTCTATTCGCTCAAATTTCTGAGCCTCATATCTCTTTTTACCTGTTTCCTCTTGTTCTGGGCTGGAATACTGCAATGAACAAAAACACACTCTGGTAAACAACAAGCAACTTGTTTGTAAAAAGAAAAAAGTCAACTAGATTGAGAAATGTTGGAAAATCTTAGCAAAATGATTTGGCAATACACGAGCTGTGTCCCAAATGACGCACTATACACTATGTACTCATGCACAATGTGCTCAATCGTGTAGTGTATGAATTATAAATGAGTTATTTTGTCATTCATCATTGGAGTCAGATAGCCCCTCCCTCTCCACGTCGTAATTAAAGCTGCAACAATGATTGCATGAAGTCTCCAACATTTAAGTGCATCATCTGGGTATTTAAAGTGCACTTTTTTTTTTTAGAATTTTCTATACACACTAATCATATGATTTATACTACAAAACAGCATAGAATAGTGCATAATTACGCAAATTGGGACGCACCTCTTGAAAAATCACATACATGTCACTTCAGTTAAGACCACAGATGAATGTCTGACTGTCCTTTTTTATGTAAACTACCTGAGTACTTGTCTATAAAGAGGTTCTGGTAAAATGTAAGTAAAGAAAATGAAGCTAAGGTACATTATGCACCTTGAAAAAAATCATTGGGGAGTTGAAATATAGTGACAGTAATGAGAAATAGATAGATATTGAAATTTGAACTGATACAAATTGCATGTTCTAATGTCAATCTTTAGAGAAAAGACAATGTATTCACTGACGTACAGACTCTTACCTCAATAGGAGGAACTTCAATGATTTTGGCCACGTTTTGAAGGGACAGTGGGACATACCATAGTGTTGCCTTGTTGGTCAATTTTTTGGCACCTACAAAAATACATACCTAATATCAGCATAATCAGAAAGAATAGAAATCTCTTCAAATGCAGTGCATTTAATGCATAAAGAGTAATTAAAGTTTAAAAAAGTACAAAAAAAGTACAGTAACTGCCTGAGTAATTGTAACGTGTCTGAGGTACTCAAAAAGCACAGGAGCAGCTGAGAATTTTTCAAAAGGGTCATAAAAAAGAAACAGCCACAAAAACTTACTGAAAAAAATCCAGGTTTGTATAAGCTGATACCTGGACAAACACTTTGCATTTTTGAGACCCAGTTCAAGGCCACATTTATGTGCCTCACACATCCACTAGAACAAGACTTCAACGATAAAAGGTTATAATGACAATGACACTAGATCTTATCGATCTTCATATCTCAGGTGCCACTACACATGAGCTTTATTGATAAATTAATGAATTTGTTCAATATTTCCAGTCATGGGAAAAGATCATGTCTTCTGACAAACTCTTAGGGCAAAGAGAAGTGATGTGTGGCCAAGTATGGTGACCCATACTTGGAATTTGTGCTCTGCATTTAACCCATCCAAGTGCACACACACACAGTAGGGAACACACACCTGGAGCAGTGGGCAGCAGCGCCCGGGGAGCAGTTGAGGGTTCAGTGCCTTGCTCAAGGGTCTCATCTCAGTCGTGGTATTGAGGGTGGAGAGAGTGCTGGTTATTCACTCCCCCCACTGACAATCCCTGCTGGACCTGATATTCGAACCCACAACCTTCGGGTTACAAGTCCGACTCTCTATCCATTAGGCCACGACTGGGAAGTGATACATTGCCGCTAAGTTTCTGGTGTTGTCAAGGAGACTTCAGCATCTCATAGTGAAGCTGGTTTGCTCTCTGAAGAGCAAGTGAGGCTATTTTGGGTAGGCTGTGTTTATTAGACACAAGAGAAATTTCAGAGAGGAAAACCGTGCGCTTGAGCGGATAAGTACACAATTAAGGCCGTCACAGAGAATGGCAAAGCTTGAGTTAATGGAACTATCAATGAGTGTGATAAAGACGCACCAAATAAGGAAATCCTGTGTTCTAAAATTGAATTTCTTGCGAGACGTGAAGATTCCTCACATAATCCTCACATACATGAAACATAATAACAATTTCAATTACAGGAGAACAGAATATGTTCTGTATGTATTATGACAGATTAATGGTGACTTTTTATATTAAGTAGAAGAGCTGGAAGAAGAGGCTCCTACTCATCTTGACCACTGAATTTCAATGACTTTTCCAATCATAAACTAGATGAGGATTTTTAAATCATTTCATAGAGATTGCACACACACAGAGTGTTAAAACATTTGGTAAGACTCTATTTTAAGGACCAATTCTCACTATGAACTAGGTGCTTATTAGCATGCATATCACTAGCATATTGGCTGTTTATTAGTTCTTATAAAGGACATATTAATATCTTATTCTGCATGACCATTTTAGATCCTTTAGTGCTACCAATACCCAAACTTAACAACTACCTTACTAACTATTAATAAGCAGCAAATTAGGAGTTTATTGAGGCAAAAGTTGTAATTAATAGTTAATAGAGAGAATTGGTTATTTTATCTTATTATTTATATATTTAGTTTTATTTAATTTTTCATTAATTCATTCATTCATTTTAAAGGTGACATATGAAAATCTGACTTTTTCCGTGTTTAAGTGCTATAATCGGGTCCCTAGTGCATCTACCAACCCAGAAAATTTGAAAAAGAACAACCCAGTAAATTTTTTGGTAAGCCTTTCTCTGCAAGCTTGTGAAAAAATGAGCCGCTCAGATTTCAGGGCCCCCTAATGTTCGGGGCCCTGGGCTGCAGCCTATGTTGCCCATTTGGATAACACAGCCCTGTATGCATGTTTTCACATAAACTTGTGTGTATTTGACAGTTTAATCGCAATAAGACACAAAAGAGAGCTTAGTTTAGAATTCACATGTCATGTGACAGCCGCTTTCTGTGTGCGTGCTTCGGATGTGTGCGCTCAGAAAACAGTGTGTTTCTACTTCCACTCAAAATAGGCATTTTCAAAATGATATAATAAATTATCTGTGGGGTATTTTGAGCTGAAACTTCACAGACACATTCTGGGGACACCTAAGACTTTACATACATATTGTAAAAAGGGGCATAATATGTCTCCTTTAAACACAGGGAATCCTGATGTTTAACAAGCTTAAATTTTTCCAAATGACAGTAATAATGTTGTATTCTCACAAAACACTGTATAATCTTAGACAGTTATTGTTATGGTGCCGCAGACACTGCCTAATTTGATACCCAACTTTGACAGATGTTACAAGGTTGCAATACAGAGATTAATATGCCCGATAAATGAGAGTTTTTTCTCTTACATTTTATGAACACAAAACAAATAATTTAAGACTGAACTGTACCAATTCAGCAGAAAGAGGAGGATTAATTCTGACAGACTGCGTTTGAGAAAAGCATTTGCATTTTACACTCTGTTGAAGTCATCCAGACAAGCCGGTTGCTATGACAACCATGCAGGGATTCTGCCGCTACCATGGCGAGAGAATGGCTTCTCTAATTGGTTTCCACAGCAGCTTGTCTAATGGTTCTACACAGCAGGATATTTACATGTTTTCCACTAGCAAAGACTCATGGGCAAAAAATTGCTCCTCACTGGACACACAAAGATATCATATAAATCATTTTAAATTTTGAATAATATAATGTCTTACAATGTAATGTCTTACAGTAAATGTATAAAATGTAGACTTACTATCAGCCATTCAACAGCTTTATACTCAGAAATGCTCTGAAGTAGACAGAATCTGATATCTAATATACAATCTAAAACTTCATTTGTAAAAGGATTTTACATTTTTCACCTCATGAGTTTCAACTACTTAGTAGAAGGTAAAATCTAGGTCTAGTGTATGACAGAGCAGAGAATAATATAATATAATATAATATAATATAATATAATATAATACAGAACAGTAACATTTTTTAATGTTTTTTTAAAAGAAGTCTCTTCTCACCAAGGCTGCATTTATTTTATCCAAAATACAACAAATACAGCAATATTGTGAAATATTTTTATGGTTTAAAATAACTGTTTTCTAATTGAATATTTTGTAAAATGTAATTTATTCCTGTGATCAAAGCTGAATTTTCTGCATCATTACTCCAGTCACATGATCCTTCAGAAATCATTCTAATATGCTGATTTGCTGCTCAAGAAACATTTCTGATTATTATCAATGTTTCTGAAGGATCATGTGACACTGAAGACTGGAGTAATTATGCTGAAAATTCAGCTTTGATCAGAGCAATAAATTATATTGTACTATATATTCAAAAAAATAAAAACCTATTATTTCAAATTGTAAAAATATTTCACAATATTGCTGTTTTTGTTGTACTTTGGATAAGACAAATTTAGCCCTGGTGAGCAGAAGAGACTTCTTTCAAAAATATCTTAAAATCCGTTTTAAAATGTTTGACTGGTAGTGTATATAATAAAACCTAACATTCCCCAACAGTGATTAGCTTACACCAACAAAGGTTTTAAGGTATAGCTTTTTAAAGAAACTACTGCACATTTTCAGTTTTTGCAGTGTAGACGGAACTAGTCACACTCTGATCCTATATATATCTGACAAATTTGTCTCTTAGCAACCAACATCTCTCTAGCTAACAAGTTTTTGAATCATGGTAGTTTTATATGTTGATTTAGTACACTGTTAACTCAGTCTTTTTCATCTAATGATTAAAATGTGTATTCTCATTGTAAATACACAGACATTTTAATACTGTGCTGACTTTAGATGTTAACTATATCTGAGTCTGGGGCAAATAATCTAAATGTTTTTTCAGTGACTTACGTCTACCAGAGTAGATTGCTCTTGATTACAATCTCAGATTTTCCATTACTGCCAGCCAACTCTTTAATTACTGGTTTCAATATGAACCCACTGGTCAGATACGAAGAGGAAAGATGTTGTGCAGTACAGCTGTGTACAGAAACATGAGTGATTGCAGGTGTGCTGCACACTTTGTTTAGAGATGGACTTGCCTTTAAAGGCTCTGCCAACCCTCACTCACTCTATGAACTTGTCTCATGTTTAATATAGATTTTAAACTACATGAAGTACACAGGACAGTGGTTTATGTGAATTGTACATTTGATAAAATGAGGTGCATATATATATATATATATATATATATATATATATATATATATAAACTTTTGAACGGCATTGGGATCAGTAAGATTTTTAATGTTTTTTAAAGAAGTTTCTTATGCTTATTAAGGTTGTATCTATTTGATCAAAAATGTAGAAAAAATGGAATTTTGTGAAATATTATTGCAATTTAAAATAACATTTTTCTGTTTTAATATACTTTAAAGTATCATTTATTCCTGTGAAGCAAAGCTGTATTTTCAGCATCATCACTTCAGTCTTCAGTGTCACATGATGCTTCAGGAATCATTCTAATATGCTGATTTATTATCAGTGTTGGAAATATTTTTTGGGACCTGTGATACTTTTTTTTTTTTTTTTTAGAATACTTTGATGAATAAAAAGTTAAAAATAACAGTGTTTATTCAAAAGAAATGTTGTGTTACAATCTACACTACTATTCAAATGTTTGAGATCAGTAAATTTGTTCTTTCATTTTCTTTTTTTTTTCTTTTTTTTAAAGAAATTATACATTTATTCAGCAAGGATGTGTTAGATAAAAAATTAAAAAGTGATTTATATTGTTAGAAAAGATTTCTATTTTTAATAAATGCTGTTCTTTTTAACTTTCATTCATCAAAAATTCAAAGAAAAAAGTATCACCGGGTCCAAAAAATAATAAAAAATAAATAAAAAATAAGCAGCACAACAGTTTCAACGCTGATAATAAATCAGCATATTAGAATGATTTCTGAAGGATCATGTGACTATGAAGACTGGAGTACTGTCTGATGAAAATTCAGCACTGCATCACAGAAATAAACTATATTATAAAGTATATTAAAATAGGAAACCAATTTTTAAAAAAATTTTCTCCTTTGACATGCTTTGACAAGTTCACTTATTTTCATGTGAACGTACTAAATCTTATGTAAAGTCCTTGATTGTCCTTAAATTGTATGTAAATACAATACTGTATATATGCATGAATAAAATTATTATTACACTGCTATACTGATGACACTCAACTCTACCTCTCATTCTATCCTGATGATCCGACGATAGCTGCTCGCATCTCAGCATGTTTAACAGACATTTCTTGCTGGATGAAGGACCGTCACCTTCAACTCAACCTAGCTAAGACAGAACTGCTTGTAGTTTCAGCAAACCTATCACTTCATCACAGTTTCACATTCCAGTTAGGCTCATCAACCATTACTCCTTCAAAAACAGCCAGAAACCTTGGAATTGTGATTGATGATAAGCTGAATTTCTCAGACCACATTGCTAAAACTGCCCGGTCCTGCAGATTTGCTTTATACAATATTAGGAAGATCAGCACACAACACAACTCCTTGTTCAAGCTCTTGTTCTGTCCAGACTTCACTATTGCAATGCTCTCTTGGCAGGTCTTCCAGCCAATTCCATCAAACCTCTACAATTAATCCAAAATGCCGCTGCAAGATTACTCTTTAATGAGCTGAAAAGAATGCACATCACTCCTCTGTTTATCAATTTGCACTGGCTACCAATAGCTGCTCTCATAAAATTCAAGGCATTAATGTTTGCCTACAAAACCACCTTTGGCTCTGCACCCCTTTACCTAAATTCATTACTTCAGACCTATGTGCCCTCTAGAAGCTTGTGTTCTGCAAGTGAACGACGCATTATCCCATCCCAAAGAGGCTCAAAATCACTTTCACTGACTTTTTCATTCACTGTTCCCATCTGGTGGAATGACCTGCCCAACTCAATCCGAGCAGCTGAATCCTTCAAGATCTTCAAGATCCATCTTCAAGAAACGGCTAAAAACACATCTCTTCCATCTTTATTTGACCCTCTAACTCTAGCACTATCTATTCTAATTCTATTTTATCTATCTGTCGTCTTTTTATTTAAAACACACACACAAACACACACACACACTTGACCCTCTATCAATTGCATATTTATTCTCTAACTGCTAGCTTTTCTTGAAAAACTAACACTAGCTTTCTTTTTACTATTCTATCTACTTGTTTTATTTAAAAAAAAAAAAAAACTTGCTACGTGTACTGTGTTAGGCAAACCGAGACTTGTCATAGCGCTTGCATGTTGTTGCTCTTTTGTTGGTTTTGATTGCTTCTATTGTCCTCATTTGTAAGTTGCTTTGGATAAAAGCGTCTGCTAAATGACTAAATGTAAATGTAATGTAAATGTAAAATGTATTAAATTGCAGTCACAAATAATGTAATTAGGTGTCTGAAAACATATCAAGTCTAATGTACATCCTCATTTAGATAGCTAGGTAAGCGAGTTTAATAGAAAGAGTGCTAGAATGATAGAAATGCATTCATTCTAATGTGATTTTGCATCTGTATAATGTGTGTGTGTGTGTAGATGGCAGCCCTGCCGATGCAATCATCACAGCCCCTGCATTCAGAGGCAGGAGACCCCTGAGGAGTGCGAGCGAGACCAGGCAGACAAGATTGGCCCTGACTGTCTGTGTGTGTGTGTAACCCAAGAGAAGAGTCATGTGATGACCTAGAGTTCTTACATGTAGATAAACCACCACAAATGCATCCTTTAGATGTGTGTCAGACCAGGTTTTGTATGTTGATGCTATGTAAAGCTGAAGACTATGTATAATATATGTATGGAAAAAATATATATATTTTGGTAAAAAGAGTCCAGGATATTACCCTGTCAGCTAACTAATACTGTCCACATCTGCTATGGGAATAGTTACTGTTGCTATTATGCACTTATTATTAACCAGTTTAATGGAGCCAGCCAATAATAGCACAAAGTGTGTATGAATGAGAGTATCTTAATGCAGTGATTTCCAGGCCATGGTTCATTTGCATTCTTGGATGCATGCTTGCATTTATTTCTCGACAAGCAATGCACTTGCATATGTTTTTGTTTGTATATAGGTACGGCTTTTTTTTGGCACAGCAAAGGTTTTGCTCCATGTTCTGTTTAAACTCTGGAGGAAGACACTGCGTTTGCAGAGCAGACTGCTTTCCTATGCAGGTATTGCTCTGAAACTGCTGCCTGTGTTGGTGACGCGTGACGTTAAGTTAACATGACAGAAGCACATAAAGTCTGCCCCCATTCCGCGTGGTTCCCTGCGGCTCAGCACGAGCCTTTAAAGGGGCAGTGCTGAGACAGCCTGAGACCTCTCGACAGAGCCACCTTAAAACCGAACACCCTGATCGCGTGAACTGATGCTTACGAAGAATGAATTATGGAAAAATGGTATTGCTTGTCAAGGAATAATTTAAAAAAGCTTTAATGTAACAGTTGTGACTCTAACAGTATCACTTGAAGCCTTGTATATAGGTCTTAATGCAATATAATGCATTCATAATGCTTAATAATCAGTTCTTCCACAGATACCAAAGTTATACTTTTTGCTAGCATAATGCATTAAGACACACATTCTAATATGTTATAATACACTATAAAGGCGTAACCTTTAATTGGTTAGCAATACAATGTATTATAACTGTCGTTACAATAATTTATTCAGATATATACTGTATTACAATGCATAAAGGTATAATAAGGTGTTCTGCACATTCAGTGAAGTGTTACTATGATATCCAACCTTGCCTACAGTATACTTAGATTAAATGGGGTGTATAGCAAATCTCAAGTGCTTGATTGTTATATCATCAAAAAAATGAAAACTATATTATCGCCCTGTTATATATTAAAAGTTGTGTGTGTGTGTGTGTGTGTGTGTGTGTATATATATATATATATATATATATATATATATATATATATATATACACATACACAGAGTACATTCTAATTTACCTGTGTATACAGTATACTCACGTATAAGACAATATGTATTATATAGCAAATCTTGAATGTATGATTGGTTATATCCTTGCACAAGTGTAAACTGTATTATTGCACAGCTTTCTATATAAAGTTTGATATATATCCAAAATTATTTACTCATATACAATAATAAGGTAACACTTCACAATAAGTTTCTATTTGTTAACATTAGTTAACTACAGTAGTTAACATAAACTAACAATGAAAAATACTTCTAAAGCATTTATTAATCTTAATGTTGATTCCAACATTTACTAAAACATTATTAAAATCTAAAGTTGTAACTATCAATGTTATTTTATGGACCTGAATTACACGGACTAAAAATTAACAGCTGTATTTTTATTAACTAACGTTAACAAAGATTAATAAATACTGTAACACATATATTGCACATTGTTAGTTAATGTTAGTTAGTACATTAAATATAGTTAACAAATGTAACCTTATTGTAAAGTGTTACCAATATTATATAGCATATCTCAGCTGCTTGACTGCATATATTGTCACAAAAATATAAAAACTTTACTATTCTCTAGTTCTAATATGCTAAATACAACAAGGTGTGGATATATTGAGAAATTATAAACGCTAATATCATGATCATGATTTAATTTCTGTAAAGCTTTGAAAACTGAACAAAAAAAGATACATTACTTAAATAAATGTAATATTTGTTGCAATACCTTTTAATATAAATATAAATAAAAAGCTGTATTAAAGTATTAAATATCTGACACTAATTAAACTAATAAAATACTATTATGGTAATGAGAATTTGCTGAGAAATTTGCTTAATCATTAAAATAATACCACAAAGTTTTAATAAATAAATTAATAAATAAATAAACTTAATGGTCCTATAAGGCTTCCTGTTTTACAGTATGTGAGCTTGACCCAAGAGTCCTTCAGACTTTGTATTTTTAAATAAAAATCTAAAGCAATGATCTCTATCATGTCTGTGTATATTGTATGTAAGAAAAATTTAATCAGTTTATTTGTATTTGTAATGAGATTTATTTACTTATTTATTTTTGTATTAAGGGGATGATAAATAAATTCAAATAATAAAAGTATTGTCAAAGTAATTGGATTAGTGAATTAGATTCACTGAAATGTTTTAATGTAATATTATTTCTTTCTTTTGATTTTGGAGTGAAATATGACCCACAAATGTTCTTTTACTGGTATTTGATTCATTGCAAGCATTTAAAATGTGGCCACTCCTAACCGGAGCGAGTCCAGAGGTGTCATTCTTTGTAACGACTTCCGCAGTCACTTCCTTCACTACTACTGACTGGGTACTTCGCCCACGCCGAGCTGGATCGCTTTTTGCCTCATGACAATCCTGTTGCTGTGGTAACAACATGTGCCTTGGGGATAGTGCTTTTGTTTTAGCCGCACTCTTTCTTCTTCTCTTGTATTGCTTTTGTCTTTGATACGCAATCCCTCAAATAATCAAATATTAAGGAGATCATGTCTGTTTTTTTATGATAAAACACCATATGAGTCTAGAATCACATTATATTCAGATTAGTTTTATTGAGCTATAGCTCCATCTTGAGATGAGATCAGAGACAGAGGGATAATGCAGCATCAGCTTTTGAAATAATTGAAATAACTCATATGAATATGGCAAAGGGCCCAATGTTTTCAGTGTAGTCACCTTTATTTATATAGCACTTTATACAATGCCGATTGCTTCAAAGCAGCTTTACAGTATTAAACAGGACAATTATGCAGTAGGGTGTTTGGCCAATTTTTAAATTAATTTATAAATTCTTACTTCTGAAGACAACGTGAAACAGTAATTGAAGCTCATTTTATTTTAATAATGTGATAGGCCACAGGATGTTACCATTCACACATTTGGCAGCGTCCCAAATCACAATGAACTTTGACACAGAACTCCTGAAAAATAAACGCCTGCCTTTAACCTAGAAAAATGAATGGACACAATGACATCCATCCACACCTGTTTTAATCAGCTTCAATGGAATCTCAATTATTCATGCAGACTGATGGCTGATGCAATCTTTTGATGAATTCTGTTCATGTACAATTCATGAAGAAGTTATCGCAGAGTTATCATTATAAACTAATTTCCTAGCATTTTGTGTCAGTATGTTTTTTTAGGTTTCACATTTAGAGACTTCTTGTTTAGTTGAATCTATTGTGATTTATGTTACACAGTAATTATGGATTACATATTATTATGTAAAAAAACAAAACAAGAACAATATTTTCATAAGGCCTCTGGGCAAGTGTTTACACTTTTCTTAATGATTTAATGAGCAGGGGTGAAGATGCATCATGTCAGGTTTTATGTAAATCATATTGACTGGCATTGGTCCTCACACGTCTCATGGCTTACCAATTTTGATTATGCAAAAACTGTGAATGAGGCATGAGAGCTGTGGCTGAGGTGAATATTTTTAATGAATAACAACTTTGTGTTGTTACTAAATCACTAACATGACTTCTAAAACCTTGAAATACAATGCATTTATCATATGGACTACTGTAATGATACTTTTATTTTTTGAGGCTCTTTATTCCTTCCTTCACTATAGGCTTTCCTTGTATGGAAAACTGCAGCATGAACATGAAAAACAAAGCATTTTTGATAATCTATTCCATTAAACAATCCTTTATGACTGTTTACTGACCTGTGACTATGTTCTCTGAGAGAACATTGACCTGCACCTCCACCGAGTGTTTGGAGGTGTAGGTAATCTCAGCACTGACGTGGGCTACTTCACCGATGAACATTGGGTGCAGGAAGTCTGTGCGCTCCACCCGGGCCAGAGCAGCTACACAGCGGTCCTATTTGCCAGAAGAAATTGATATTTAATTGCACTTTATGCATTACTAGTATACCAGGATACTACAGCTCAGTAGCTGCATATCCATTTGTACTGTGTGTACATTGTGCTACATTTATGATTTTGGAGAGCCCTCTACTGGCTACACCGGACAATGGACATTTTTAAGCAGAAGGCATGAATCAGGGTCAAAGACAAAATATATATATACAATATTTGAAAGGTTTAAGTATTTTTTTTATACTACGGTGACATAAATACTGTACAATTTAAAAAATATATATATTTTTCACATTACGTCTTAAAGATGCCCATGTTTATTTTTATTTCCTTCAGATTTAGCAGTAAAATATAACAGTTCAGTTTTTGACAGGTTAGGTGAGTTTTATCTATCACTTATCAAATCAATCAGTATGTTCAGTTACATCTTTATAATGTTCATCTGTTCTAGAAAACACAACACACTTATATAAAAAACGATGGTGGTTCCAGTGTTGAAAGCCTTGGTTTCCGGACCGTAAGACTAAAACTCACCCCGGTTTGAGTATTGCAGTGGCGTGTGCCAATGATGCATCCTGCTTCCTCGATCATCTTTAGGATAGTCCCACCATGAACATTGCCAACAATGTTGGCATCATCAGGACGCATAATCCTGAAATATTAAAGAAAAAAAAAATTTTTGCATATAATCTCCAGGTTTTATAGGGATGCATGATATAGTGTATTTATAAGCATATTCAGTATTGGCCATATAGACCAACATGTTGTATATTTTAAATCCCTAAGTATACGTTTTAAACTTATCTTTCTCACCTATGTTAAACGACTAACAAATCAAGTGCTCACAAATCATCAAAAAAAAATCTGACAATAATATTAAACTATATAGATCCCACTTTATATTAGGTGGCCTTAACTACTATGTACTTACATTTAAATTTATACAATGCACTTATTATGTACATACATGTTTTTACATTGTACTTCTTTAAAAAAAAAAAAAAAAAAAAAAAACTTCCATGTTTACATCTGTAATTAATTTCTGTAATCACATTTATAATTACACTGTTGACCCATCCCTTACACCTTAACCCACCCTTAAACCTACCCATACCACCAAACCTGTCCCTAACCTTACCTGTATTCCACCTCAGTAGCAGCAAAAGTGTTTTGGGTTACACTTTAGTTAAAGGTGTCCTTGTTACAATGTAATTACACACTTAACTACTGAGTAATATTAATTAACTACATGTACTTACTACATGGTTAGGATTAGAGTTTGGCTTAAGGTTACGTATACTTGCATGTAATTATGCTTAATTTATTGTTATTATAATAGTAAGTACATGTCTTGTGTAACAAAGACACCTTAAAATAGTCAAGTCACCATTATTTATATAGCGCTTTTTACAAAGCAGATTGTGTCAAAGCAGCTTTACATTATTAAACAGAGAAATAGTGTGTAAAATAAATAATATAAATAATAATTATAATAAGTGTAAAATAGAGTGTTACCATGTTTTGCTATACAATATGGACACAATAAATACATTGTACCTATTTTTTTTTTTTTTTATGTAAGTACATATAGTCGCTAAAGCCACCTAATATAAAGTGGGACCAAACTATACTATCTCGTTAATTTGATATACATAGGTCACACTGACATAAGATCCATATAATGTCAGTTGACTATAAGAATTACTATAGCCAGTGATTATATTTATATTAGTTCACGTCCGTAAATTCGATTGGCTGAGCGGCGTTTCCAGATTGCTGACAGCAGTACTGGAATTTTTTGCTGTTTGTATCACTCAGCTTTTCTGTCTAATGGTATCATAAATGAAAACAACAACAAATAGACATGATGACACAACATTAGTTAACACAGAAACAGACATGATTACATACACAACCAGTTTGGTGAGAAATTTTGAACAGCCAAGTCATAACAAACTTTTCCTAAAACCACCATGAAACAACAAACTACTAATTCACAGAATTATTTTCTTGAACATACAAATCAATGTCAAACACAATGTTACAAACACACAAATCTAATAGTTTGGAACAATATGAGGATGTGTGTCTATGAATGAAAAGTATGAAATTATGTGTCTGTCTAAAAGAGTAGCCTACGATGACATGTGTTCATTAGACAACTCTACCTGCTGAGCTCATAAAGAGACGCCATGACTCCTTAAAAGTTAGACGACAGAGACTTGAGAAGTTCCCAACACAACAGTGAGTGTATCCGCGACAGTGACTTTCATTCATTTCCTCCATCACTGCACACGCATCATTTATGACATCATCCTCTAGTGTGAGTGTTTCACTGACTCAGACTCCACCCACTTTTATTCAAATTTTGCAGGCCTTGAGTCGACTCACAGAGCTAGCAATGACAGTACTCACAGTTTTGCCCTAAATATGTAAGGCTCTAGAACACACAGAAGGTTCGCTAAAATGAACAAAACTAATAGTCTAAAACCTGTTACCCAAATGTATTCAACTTTTATAAAATAGGTACAATTCTGTGACTGTCTTGAAAATAAAGTCATAATTCAAAGGGAAAAAAACCCACAATCTGGCTTCAATTTATTTAGGTAAAATAACATTATGTTTTGATTTTGTATCCCAATATATTCTTGACATGTAACAAGAGATTCACTCCACAACAGAATAAACATGAAGCACAAAAGACCCACTTTGATTTAAAGATCACTTCCAATCAGTCAAGTGATGAACAGCTGAACAGCCCAAAATCTTTTGCTTATTTATTTATATTTATTTATTGTATGTGAAAACCAACATCATAACGTCAGATATATAGGTTGTTGTTGTTTTTAAGTTACCACAAGAGTGAGAAAGATAACTGTCAGATTTCTGTTGTCTGAGTGCATCAAACTGTGAGTTTATCATTAACAGGAAAAACAAGATCTCTCTCTACCTTCCCTTTTCATTACACTAAAACATTTGCAGTAAAGATGGTGGATAGGACTTTGCACTTTTGAATATTGAGAAATTCTTACTTGTATGAATGTAATGAAAAGTTTAAAAAAGTACAGAGGCATCAAAGATGTTGTGTCTCTATGATGTACTGTTAACTATATTCAAAACATTGCATCAAAAAGTGGTTTGTATTCAGATTTTGCTTTAGTTAACTAAAATAGCTAAAAAGGGATACAGTATATAAAACATTAGACATTAAAAAACATTAAAACGCAATCCTACCTGATAATATGAGGATGACGAATACATCTGACCTCTCTCAGAAACAAAATGCCAGTCTCAATAAAATAATGTAGCATATTGTCCTGTTTGCAACGAAAAGGTAACGAAATGACCCAATTTGTTAAGCACCAACAAAATGGATCTCACCTCGTAAGTGATTCACCCTGGCTGCCAAGTAACCAAGTAAATTTGGTTACCTCTGAGTAAATTTGGTATCTGCGCAACAATAACATGTGAATATAATGTGTGTGTGGTTACAATGATTGGCTCTATTTGATGCTGAGTATAATGAGGTAAAATGCAACACTGAACCATATAAAACATTAAAAGAAATGCCACACACAATGATGAGGTTTTATTATATTAGCCTATAATAATATTTGTTTATTGTTGAAAATGTGTTTTCTTACAAACACAGTACAAAAAACAAAACTGAAGGCATTATAAGAACATTCATGCCAAATCAATAGGTCTCAATGTCCTGGTCAGAGAGGACAATGCGGTAAAACGTGTTAATGCACCACTATATTGAAATATTCATTTCTGTGTACAAGTCTGGAAAAACAGAAATGTTCTCATATGGCTGAATTTAAGCTTATTACATATTTTAAAAAAAAACACATTAAAAAACAACTTTTTATGAAGCATGTCCTTGCAATTGAGGCAAAGACCTATTTACTCTCGCTTATAGTGATGGGTCAAAACTTGTCGAGATTAGGCTACATTTACAATCCAAGAATGCTAATGCACTCTTAAAAATACTCTTGAGTCGAAAAGCGTTCTTTCAACACATAAGCATATGGAAAAAGAGTTGTGGCAGATTTATTGATTTAGCAGAGCTGACGACTGTCAGTTTACAAGAATGCAACCAGACGACTTTTTGAGTCGGATGCGAGTGTTAAAAATGCAAAGCTGCAAACAATCGTCTAGTCTAAATCTCTGTACAGCTGTACTATGTAAAACGTACTAATTAAGTAACTATTAAAGTCTCTCATTGTTATTGCCCATTCCTATGCTGAAACACAAAGTTGGTGTTGTCACGTGATAACTGTTTATTTTCTCAGCGCTGATCAAGATGGACCAATCACAGTCGCTTGGTATTAGCAGCAGATCAAGTTATGTTGTAGAGATTACCATAGCGGATTTTCATTTGTAAATCAGGTACCAGCCACCGGAATAAACTCAATTAAAGGGTTGTTTAGCATCAGACTGTTTCCAGCAGAAGAACAGACCTCGATGTAGTATTCCGCGTTCTGGCCGCCCAGTTCTGTTTCCACAGATGGTGGAGGATCTGGTTCTGTCTCAACGCCATTATTAGCTAGTGACATGCGAGTTAGATCTGCAGATTTACTCAAACACACCGACGACAACAAACACAGACAAAAATCTCACGAAATGTGCACGTGGTTAACTCGATGGCGTAATTTGCGTGTATGCAGGCGTTGCCATTTACAAGCACCAGAGGGCAGTCGCTGGAGCATCGAAAAATAAGAGCATTCTGCGCTAGCCAGGCTGTTTTAACGTTTAATCCTGAAACACTGCGATTAACAAATAAGTGCAAAAATTCATGCTAAGAAAACATCACGCACGACAGCCATTTCGGTTTCATTTTCTACTTTGTATTTACAGGATCCGCTTCTCTAAACTATCACAACCGAATCTAATATACGCTATTTAAGCCTTGAATATATCATTTCTGCCCTTCCGACCTAAATAACCTTGCGTTCCTGTCAATGCTCTGCATCAGCATCACTGTTGAGGTCATCACATACGACACGATGTGACCGGGTGTGAAAACATGCACCAGCATCCCAACCTCATTTTAAGTCATTTAAAATGAACAAAAGTAACATCTCCCTGCATTGCGTTCTTTGTGAAACGCATTAGTGATGTCCAGAAAGGATCTTATTCTATTTGTGGCGCAGGCGTCGGATTATAGGGCCGCTTCATATCGGACGTAATCTGAGATCCATTCATTGAGACATTAAAAAGGTTAGCGCTACATGAGAGAGTCTTACCTGCATATCTGGATGGATGGTGTCGCTTGTGCATTAGAAATAGACATCGTGAGCTCGTCGAGGCTCGTCTTTAACCTCGGATCCGGGTGTCGTAATGAAATGGACTGAGTCAGGCGGAGCTGCAGGTTTGGAGGGTAAATCGATTGGCTAGACTACTTACAGTAGGCTACTCTGGTAAAAGACGTGGTGAAAAACATACACCGCTTCTGCTGTTGATCATTGAAGAAAAAGTACGGGCGTGAATCGGTTATCGATTCATAAAAGCTGTGTAGATAGTTCACTTCCGTTTAAGTAGGTTACACACATGACAATAGCCATAAACTGACCCTTCACTGTTTTTCTATGAAACAAAGAAACGTTTTATTTAAAAATAAAATAACAACAAAAGCCGTTTCTACTTTGTAGACTTTATTCGTTGGGTTTACCAACATGTTAATCAATCGCTGAAATTGGTTACAAATTATCTACACACTTCACTAGTTCAATTCACGCTGTAACTACACCGAAAGGTGGCAGCAGAGACCAGGTTTTTCTGCAAGCGTTCACCTTCAACATGAATAAAGAGGACGCTGTCAGTGATTATGTTTGCATTTATTTATTTGGCAGACGCTTTTCCCCCAACGTAGCCTACCTGCATTCAATGTATAGGCCTACTAAAAAACATGGTTACTCTAGTTAAACCATTGCAACCACAAATTAACCATGGTTTTATTGCTACACTAACCATATAGTTTAACCATGGTATTTGTAGTTAAATTGTGGTTATACAAGTGGTAATCAATACGCCAAAAAACATGGTTACCACACTTTTGCTACAATAAAACCATGATTAATTTTCGTAAGGGTATATTCACTTACGCCTATAGAGCATCACCACGCCACCACATCTGTATTCATTTGTGCGCCCAAATCCATGTCATTGTTATATTTGATAGTATGTCCGCGTTTCTCCATTGTGTATATGCGCACTAGCGCTGTTATTTTCATTTTTTCAGAGAGAATAATGCAAGGAAACTAGCTGGGTAGCCTACAACTTTTATTATAAAAAAGTAGCATAACACATAAGTGTATCAACATAAATGTAGCACAACACATAAATGTATAAACATGGAAATAAATAGCGCAACTCCTAAAATAGAGATTTCAGTGAACAACAACACAGAGTGCTTATATTTAACCATCTGCACCAACCCAGAATACTAAAAAATGAAGTGCAAATATCTTACAATTAACAACCCTTTGGGTTTTACTTAGGCGTTTTCCAGAGCCACCGACGATTTAACCCGCAGGTCATAAATCTAACTACATTATGTACAGGTTACGCGCAGGATCTTAATGAAAACTAAATGATTTGAACGGGTCTGTTCCATTACTATACACTGGACTGGAAAACCAACTATACAATACTCACATGTGATTTGATGACACGTATTCATCAAATTAAAAAAAAAAAATGCAAGAGACTAGTTTGCAAATACAGGCTATACAGAGGCCTCCAGACTTTGGCATCGGTGATCAGTGGCACAGGCTGAGGTCGACTGGGAATCGCAGCATTGCTTTTTTCCGGGGTTACGATTTTTGAGCTGCTAGATTTCAAATTCAGGAGTTTTTGTTGGATTTGTATCATTTTGGAGCTCTGTGCACAGCATTTCTGGCAGGCTGGGGTCTTGGGCATCACTGAATGCTGGATGAACTCGTTGATGCGATGGCGGGTTTCTGAGTCGAGTCCGGTTTGCGGTAGGCGCGCTGAAACCCGCTGGAGGGAAGCTGTGTACCCCTCTTTAAAGCTATCGGCGCTATCTGTAAACAGAAATATACAGGTGCATCTCAATAAATTAGAATGTCGTGGAAAAGTTCATTTATTTCAGTAATTCAACTCAAATTGTGAAACTCGTGTGTTAAATAAATTCAATGCACACAGACTGAAGTAGTTTAAGTCTTTGGTTCTTTTAATTGTGGTGATTTTGGCTCACATTTAACAAAAACCCACCAATTCACTAGCTCAACAAATTAGAATATGGTGACATGCCAATCAGTTAATCAACTCAAAACACCTGAAAAGGTTTCCTGAGCCTTCAAAATGGTCTCTCAGTTTGGTTCACTAGGCTACACAATCATGGGGAAGACTGCTGATCTGACAGTTGTCCAGAAGACAATCATTAACACCCTTCACAAGGAGGGTAAGTCACAAACATTCATTGTCAAAGAAGCTGGCTGTTCACAGAGTGCTGTATCCAAGCATGCTAACAGAAAATTGAGTGGAAGGAAAAAGTGTGGAAGAAAAAGATGCACAACCAACCGAGAGAACCGCAGCCTCATGAGGATTGTCAAGCAAAATCGATTCAAGAATTTAGGTGAACTTCACAAGGAATGGACTGAGGCTGGGGTCAAGGCATCAAGAGCCACCACACACAGACGTGTCAAGGAATTTGGCTACAGTTGTCGTATTCCTCTTGTTAAGGCACTCCTGAACCACAGACAACGTCAGAGGCGTCTTACCTGGGCTAAGAAGAAAAAGAACTGGACTGTTGCCCAGTGGTCCAAAGTCTTCTTTTTAGATGAGAGCAAGTTTTGTATTTCATTTGGAAACCAAGGTCCTAGAGTCTGGAGGAAGGGTGGAGAAGCTCATAGCCCAAGTTGCTTGAAGTCCAGTGTTAAGTTTCCACAGTCTGTGATGATTTGGGGTGCAATGTCATCTGCTGGTGTTGGTCCATTGTGTTTTTTGAAAACCAAAGTCACTGCACCCGTTTACCAAGAAATTTTGGAGCACTTCATGCTTCCTTCTGCTGACCAGCTTTTTAAAGATGCTGATTTCATTTTCCAGCAGGATTTGGCACCTGCCCACACTGCCAAAAGCACCAAAAGTTGGTTAAATGACCATGACCTGAACCCCATAGAGAATCTATGGGGTATTGTCAAGAGGAAAATGAGAAATGAGACTAAAAAATGCAGATGAGCTGAAGGCCACTGTCAAAGAAAACTGGGCTTCCATACCACCTCAGCAGTGCCACAGACTGATCACCTCCATGCCACGCCGAATTGAGGCAGTAATTAAAGCAAAAGGAGCCCCTACCAAGTATTGAGTACATATACAGGAAATGAACATACTTTCCAGAAGGCCAACAATTCACTAAAAATGTTTTTTTTTTTTTAATTGGTCTTATGAAGTATTCTAATTTGTTGAGGTAGTGAATTGGTGGGTTTTTGTTAAATGTGAGCCAAAATCATCACAATTAAAAGAACCAAAGACTTAAACTACTTCAGTCTGTGTGCACTGAATTTATTTAATACACGAGTTTCACAATTTGAGTTGAATTACTGAAATAAATGAACTTTTCCATGAGATTCTAATTTATTGAGATGCACCTGTATAATAACTTCAAATCATAATTTCCTCTGACGTTGTCTGTGGTTCAGGAGTGGATTAACAAGAGCAATACGACAACTGTAGCCAAATTCCTTGACACGTCTGTGTGTGGTGGCTCTTGATGCCTTGACCCCAGCCTCAGTCCATTCCTTGTGAAGTTCACCCAAATTCTTGAATCGATTTTGCTTGACAATCCTCATAAGGCTGCGGTTCCCTCGGTTGGTTGTGCATCTTTTTCTTCCACACTTTTTCCTTCCACTCAACTTTCTGTTAACATGCTTGGATACAGCACTCTGTGAACAGCCAGCTTCTTTGCTGTCAGATCAGCAGTCTTCCCCATGATTGTGTAGCCTAGTGAACCAAACTGAAAGACCATTTTGAAGGCTCAGGAAACCTTTGCAGGTGTTTTGAGGTGATTAGCTGATTGGCATGTCACCACATTCTAATTTGTTGAGATAGTGAATTGGTGGGTTTTTGTTAAATGTGAGCCAAAATCATCACAATTAAAAGAACCAAAGACTTAAACTACTTCAGTCTGTGTGCACTGAATTTATTTAATACACGAGTTTCACTATTTGAGTTGAATTACTGAAATAAATGAACTTTTCCACGACATTCTAATTTATTGAGATACACCTGTGTATATATATATATATATATATATGTTACTATAGTTAAACTGTGGCAACTATAAATTAATCATGGCTTTGCTACACTAACCATAGTTTAACCATAGTATTTGTAGTAAAACTGTGGTTATACAAATGGTAATCAACACACCAAAAAGAAAATAAAACCCACGGTTACTACACTTTTATTATAGTACAACCATGGTTAATTTTCGTAAGTGCTGTGCAATCAAACACAGTAAACCTTTTTAGTAATTATCTGTCATTTTCCAGAATCAGTCACAGGAATTCGGTCAGTGTTTTCCCTGACCACGGAACTTCCACTGACCATTTAGGTAAGTAAATGTGTGTGTGCTGGGTTTAGATGTAGGGTTAGGGTTGGGGTTAGGGGATAGAATAGATAGAACATAGTCCTATAGTTTATACTATATAAAAATCATTATGTCAATGGTAAGTCCCCATAAAATATGTAAACCCAACGTGTGTGTGTACTTGTTTAACCTACATTGTGAGGATCAAATGTCCCCACAAAGCTAGTGAATAATGAGCATTTTGGATCCCATAAGGAAAACAGCTTATACATCATATGCAAGGAACATGTAAACATGCATAGGGGATAGAACATATGATTAGCTTAGTATAAAAAAACATTAAGCCTATATGGAAAGTCAGCCTAATGATATAAAAGCGTGTGTGTGTGTGTGTGTGTGTGTGAACAGAGAAGGGAGGGAAAGCAGACGTAACGTCATAGTGACTGACGTAATGGGATCTCGCCAGAGAGCCCAATCACCTTCGAGTGTTAACAAAACAAGCCAATGACAGTTGGCGTGTGTGTTTCGCCACGCGCACCCCGCCCCGCAGCGCGGGTATAAAAGGAGAGCGCGTGCAAACGCACATCAGTTTTTCGCAGAGGAGCCAAGACTGTGGTGCCCCGGCCGTACAGCGGTGGTACAGCAAGTGTGGCGACGGGCCGTTACGTCTCCGTTCCCTACTTCAGGGAACGAGGGTTACATACGTAACCAAGATGTTCCCTATCAGTCAGTCACGTTCAACGTAACGTCATAGTGACTGACGTAATGGGATCCCTATGAAAATGCCACTATTGCTGACCCCCTCCAGTGCCTTGCGGAAGCCAGCAAGTCCCCCCACACCAGTTGGGACAGAAGATAGGACAGGGCTTAGGCAGAGATGAGAGCCACTGCTGTTCCGTACAGTGGATATGGATAACACTGGGAAAGCGTACCCAAGTAGGGGAACGCTACGGAAGCCACATCCTGCATAAAGGAGGTACCATATGGAGATTACACATATGGACTGGCCAAGGGCAGTACTACGTATGGAAGTCCCTGAGGTAGACTCAGCCAGCCTGGGGTGAGATCAATACACAGCAAAGACGGCAGAAGGTCTCTGCCAGGGAAAGACACGGGCTCACCGTGCCGGGTGATCACTTCGGGTGATCCCACATGTGTATTCTTCCATGGCATGGCTCCCCTGAGCCATGCCGTGGAAGAATACATATGTGGGATCACCTGAAGTGTGAATCACTACATACGGGCACCTAGCCCAGCACAAGGGCTGACCTTGGGCAAACACACAAGTGCTGGACCTGGCATCTGGCGCTCCGCCACGCCTGACCACCGAGGGTGCAGGAGGAACTTCAACAGGATTCGCCAAGGGGAACTGAACTGAGAAGCAGTAAAAGAGCACGTATCCGGTCCATAGAGGGGAATGGCACAGCAAGCGTGATTAACACCAAGCAGGTCCGATGTTACTGGCCATCTGAGGCAAGTACACGAGAGGACACAGGCTCTACACAGCGATTACAGAATCTTGCAAACGTGTTAGGTGTCGAGGCTATCGAGGTGCCCCACGCCAAAGCCCAGAAAGACGCCCCACCTTTCATAGAGTGTGCTCTTACACCGAGGGGGCACGGTAAGCGCCGGGCCTGATACGCCAAGACTATAGCCTCCACTATCCAGTGGGCAAGTCTCTGTTTGGAGACAGCCTTTCCCTTCTGCTGTCCTCCGAAGCAGACAAAGAGCTGGTCTGAGGTCCTGAAGCTCTGCGTGCGGTCTACATAAACGCGCAAGGCGCGGACGGGACAGAGCAGAGCAATGGCTGGGTCTGCCTCCTCCCGGGGCAGTGCTTGCAAGTTCACCACCTGGTCCCTAAAGAGAGTGGTGGGAACTTTGGGCACATATCCAGGCCAGGGTCTCAGGACAATGTGAGAGTCAGCCGGTCCGAATTCTAGGCACGAATCATTGACCAAAAAATGCCTGCAGGTCCCCTACCCTCTTGAGTGTGGCCAGTGCAGTGAGGAGCACTGTCTTCAACGACAGAAACTTAAGCTCTACTGACTGCAGAGGATCGAAGGGCTCCTCCTTCAAGGCCAACAGGACCGAGGGGAGATCCCAAGAGGGTACCAGATGAGGGCATGGAGGATTTAACCTCCTCGCCCCTCTGAGGAACCTGATGACCAAGTTGTGCTTCCCCACAGACTTACCGTCTACTGCATCTTGATGTTCGGCAATAGCGGCAACATACACTTTGAGGGTGGATGGAGACAGCCTTCGCTCCAACCCATCTTGCAGGAAAGAGAGCACGACCGAAATCGGGCATCTACGGGGGTCTTCCCGGCGGGGAGAACACCAATCGACGAACAGGTTCCACTTCAGCCTGTAAGCGTGTCTTGTAGACGGGGCTCTAGCTGAAGTGATGGTGTTTACTACCACTGGAGGTAGCCCACCTAGAACCTCCACGTCCTGTCCAGGGACCATACGTGGAGATTCCACAGGTCTGGATGCGGATGCCAGAGGGTGCCCCCTCTCTGAGAAAGGAGATCCCCCCTCAGAGGAATTTGCCAAGGAGGGGCTGTCCCGAGGAGCATCAGTTCAAGGAACCAAGTCCGATTGGGCCGGTACGGCGCCACCAAGAGGACCTGCTCCTCGTCCTCCCTGACCTTGCACAGCATCTGTGTGGGAAGGCTCACTGGGGGAAACGCATATTTGCGTAGGCCCCGAGGCCAGCTGTGTACCAGCGCGTCTGTGCCAAGGGTCCCCTCAGACAGGCAGTAAAACAGCTGGCAGTGGGACGTGTCCGGGGAGGCAAACAGGTCTACCCGAAGCATCTCCAAATCAGCTGGACTACCTCGGGGTGGAGTCACCATTCTTCCAGAAGGGCGGGCTGACATGAGAGCTCGTCGGCTGCACGATTGAGCTCACCTGGGACATGAATGGCGCGAAGCGACCTCAGATGCATCTGACTCCAAAGGAGGAGACGGCAGGCGAGTTGCGACATGCGACGGGAGTGTAGACCGCCTTGGTGGTTGATGTACGCAACGGTCGCAGTGTTGTCCGTACGGACCAGTACATGCTTGTCGTGTAGCAGCGATCTGAAGCGGCGCAGAGCAAGCCATACTGCTAGCAACTCGAGGCAGTTGATATGCCACTGCAGTCCAGAGCCCCGCAGCTGCATGCCTGTTGCACATGGCACCCCAACCCAAGGTAGAGGCATCTGTTGACACAACAACATGCCTGGACACTTGCACTAGGTGAACTCCTGCCCGAAGAAAAGCAAGATCCGACCATGGGCTGAAGGTCTGACGGCAGGACGGGGTGACTGAGACCCGATATGTGCCGCATCGCCATGCACATCTCAGGACCCGGTCGTGAAGCCAACGCTGAAGTGGTCTCATATGCAGCAAGACGAGCGGCGTGACAGTGGCTGCGGATGCCATATGCCCCAGGAGCCTCTGAAACTGTTTCAGTGGAACCGCCCTCTTGCGCTGGAAAGACTCCAGGCAGTTCAGCATCGACTGAGCACGCTCTACTGAGAGACGTGCTGTGAGGTTGACCGAGTCCAACTCCATGCCGAGAAAAGAGATCCTCTGCACAGGAGAGAGTTTGCTCTTTTCCCAGTTGACCCGAAGCCCCAACCGTGTCCCCATGCTCGCACAACTGTGCTCAAGACTGGGCCAGTATGAGCCAGTCGTCGAGGTAGTTGAGAATGCGAATGCCTGCTTCCCTTAATGGAACAAGGGCTGCCTCCACTACCTTGGCGAAGACACAAAGCGACAGGGACAGCCTGAAGGGGAGGACCTTGTACTAATATGCTTGCCCTTCGAACACAAAGTGAAGAAACGGTCTGTGTCGAGGGAGGAACGAGATATGAAAGTACGCGTCCTTCAGGTCAATTGCTGCGAACCAATAGAAAGGACGGACGCATTGAAAGATGCGTTTCTGCATCAACATCCTGAACGGGAGCTTGTGAAGGGCCCGGTTCAGAATGCGCAGGTCCAAGATTGGTCGTAACCCACCAGCTTTCATGGGTACGATGAAGTAAGGGCTGTAAAACCCTGACCTCATCTCGGCTGGAGGGACCGGCTGTATCGCGTCCTTCGCCAGCAGGACCGCGATCTCTGCACGCAAGACAGGAGCATCTTTGTCCAACACAGAGGTGAACCGAATGCCCCTGAACTTGGGAGGGCGCCGGGCGAACTGAATCGCATAGCCAAGTCTGATGGTTCTCAGGAGCCAGCAAGACGGCCTGGGGAGCGCTAGCCAGGCCCCCAGAGACTGTACAAGCGGGATCAGGGGAGCTACCGACGTACCCGAGGTGGGGCAGCGAAGTGGAGCACAGGGACCCGACTCGGAAGGCAGTGCGTCCCGAAGTGGGGTCTGAGTGTGCGGTGCGACACTTACCTGGCTCCACGGCTGGGCAGGGGGCGCGGGAGAAGGCATCGCGTCCTCGAACCAGGCCCTGCTGCCCGCTGGCGAAAGGAGAGGGGGACAGGGGAGTCGAGACTGTGTCCCGAGCACTGCCGTCCTCGCCCTCTTGGGAACCGGAGACATAGGAACTGCTCTTTTGAAAGTTTGCTCTTTTCCACCGGGGGAAGGAGCGGACTCACCATCTCCTGAAGAGCAGAATCCAGTGCCTCGGGTTTGCCCGTCCCAGAGATGCCGCTTGCCCTGGCGCTTCACGGGGCTGGCAGGGGCAGAGACGGACTGCGCCGCATCCCATCTGCCCGCTCCAAGCTGCGGCCAGTATGAGGGCTGCTGCTGGGGTCGCGCTGGAGCGGAGGTGGAGGCAGCAGGAGGGCGCCCTCGGCGACGAGCGGGTGGAGGGGCTGCAGCTGGCGGCCAGGGCAGGATGCCCTCCGTCTGCTTCTGTGTGGCAGAGAACTGGGCCAGGCTCTCCACCGTGTCACCGAAGAGGCCTGCCTGGGAGATTGGGGAGTCTAAGAAGCGATTTTTGTCAGCCTCCCTCATATCTGCCATGGACAGCCATAGGTGGTGCTCCTGGACCACTACCGTAGACATCGTCTGACCCAGGGACCGCGCTGTGGCTTCCGTCGCCCCTAGGGCGAGGTCTGTCACTGTGCGCAGTTCCTGCATCACACCTGAGTCAGCACCACCCTCGTGCAACTGCTTTAATGCTTTGGCCTGGTGAATTTGCAGGAGGGCCATGGAGTGCAGCGCGGAAGCGTCCTGTCCAGCAGCACTGTAAGCCTTGGCCGCTGGAGAAGACGAGAAATTACAGGACCTAGACGGAAGGCGTGGATTACCCCTCCAGGTGCTTGACCGGGGGGGGGGGCCCTCCAAGGCCTAGTCACCTCCTCATGCACCTCCGGGAAGAATGGAACTGGAGGTGGCTGCCAGCAATCGGCGCGCGCCCCCAGGAACCAATCATCCATCTCCACATACCTTTGGGCCGCCCCACTGTCGAGGGTGGTGAGGACGGAGGAGGCGCCAGGCCTGTTTCGGGCAGAAAAAGGTGCCCTCCAAGACCTAGTCACCTCCTCATGCACCTCCGGGAAGAATGGAACTGGAGGTGGCTGCCAGCGATCGGCGCACGCCCCCAAAAACCAATCATCCATCTCCACATACCTTTGGGCCGCCCCACTGTCGAGGGTGGTGAGAACGGAGGAGGCGCCAGGCCTGTTTCGGGCAGAAAAAGGTGCCCTCCAAGACCTAGTCACCTCCTCATGCACCTCCGGGAAGAATGGAACAGGAGGTGGCTGCCAGAGATCAGCGCGCGCCCCCAGGAACCAATCATCCATCTCCACATACCTTTGGGCCGCCCCACTGTCGAGGGTGGTGAGGATGGAGGAGGCGCCAGGCCTGTTTCGGGCAGAAAAAGGTGCCCTCCAAGATCTAGTCACCTCCTCATGCACCTCCGGGAAGAATGGAACTGGAGGTGGCTGCCAGCGAATCGGCGCGTGCCCCCAGGAACCAGTCATCCAGCCTCGAGCGTTTGGGAGAAGGAGGAGGCCTCCAGTGCAGCCCGAAGCTCTCGGCGGCCCGGGAAAGCATAGCAGTCAGCTCTGGATCTGACTCGGGCAACACCACTCTTCCTGACGGAGGTAGCGCAACTGAATCATCCTTTCCAGAGCCTAGCTCGCCCTCCGATGCAGCGATCAACATCCTGTCATCCGCTGGCGCTCCGAACGAGATGCTGGGCCCCGCCCTGTCCGAGGAACCAGCAAACTTGTCCGGAACACCAGATGGTGCGATGTGCTGGAAGAATGAGAGGCCCGCGGAGACGCACTCGACAGAGAAGCTCTCACCGTGATCCTTGGATCACCCTGACCATGAGCCGAAGTAGCCCTCCGAGAGACAGAGGAACTAGAACGGGGCATGGCGAGGGGAATACCCCCTCGTTTGAGGAGGAGGTATCTGGACAGCAACATCGCGATGGTCATGTTCCCACAATGAGAACATGAGTGTGCTGAAAGCCCAAGCATGAGACACAGCGATCGTGACCATCAGATGAAGCCAGGAAATGACCACATCCAGAAACACACTAGTGGGAAGCCATCTTTAATAAGACGCCCGTCGCTCGTGGAGCTCTTTTAGATTTGCTCCTTTAGATTTGCTCTTTTAGAAAATAAAGTGTTAAAGCGCCCGGGAGGGATCGCTGCGTGACCGCAGTTTGATGAGCTACAGCACGCCTCCCAACCCGGAAGAAGCAGCAGCACTGGATCGGCAACCCCCGCTGACGCGCCGTAACGCCAACACACTCGCTGTCTGTAGACACTCTCTTCGGTGACTGCACAAGCAGGAAGGCTCAGCTCCTAAGCGAAAAGCTGATGTGCGTTTGCACGCGCTGTCTTTTTGTACCCGCGCTGCGGGGCGGGGTGCGCGTGGCGAAACACGCAAGCCAACTGTCATTGGCTTGTTTTGTTAACACTCGAAGGTGATTGGGCTCTCTGGCGAGATCCCATTACGTCAGTCACTATGACGTTACGTTGAACGAGACTGACTGGTAGGGAATGCGAAATAAATGTACTTTACCAACTAGCTTCTGAGTCGTCATTAAGACAATAAACACACATGCACACAAAATAAAGCGATTTTGCATTTCTCTGTGTTGTCTTATTACATTTAGATCTAAATATCTGCTTCCTTGTGTCCTTGAGATATATTTTGCTGTAACATTAATCTTAATCATTAATCTTAATCGTTGTTGTTCTCAATGCTCTGTCAAATGTCAGCCAGATAACATCATGTGGTGAATGCAGAATTAAATGAATGTTACTTCAGGAAAAATACACCACTGATTTATGAGAGCCAGGCTAGGTTGAAATAGCTCCTTGAAGTATCTATCATATATAAATAACTGTATATACAATAACTTGTATTTTACACATATAAACCTTTTCAACTACTATCCAAACAGTGATAAAAGAGATGAATAAAGAAAGTCATATGTATACATATAAACACAGACACAAAGTCTTAGATTAATTTACGTATCTTGCTCCTGAACCGGTGCAAATGAACGGCACACGCAGGGGTGGCAGATGGGCTCAGCCCGCAATGTGTGAAGGAGCGGCAGATAAACAACCTGCGCAGAAATTTTGAGATGGAGCAGAAAATCGCACTACCAAAATATACTTTAGGCTGCATAATAATAATAATAATAATAATAATAATAATAATAATAATAATAATGATAATAATAATGATAATAATTATAAATAACAATAATAATCATATATATGGTTTAATGGCACTTTGGCACTTTGCATCCATGTTAAAATAAAAAGAAAGAAAGAAAGAAAGAAAGAAAGAAAGAAAGAAAGAAAGAAAGAAAGAAAGAATTCAGTGCATGCATGAGAAGTTGCATGCATAGCTTTTCAATCATTAGTTGTCCTGAAATAGTCTAGTAGGTCTATCCTTCATAAAAATAAACTTGGATCAGTATAATCAGAGTGTAGTTTATGTGATGCATGTTAATGTGTGTCAAAGTGCAGATTGCGCTTACTAAAGTGCACTGTATGATTTCCCACTATTTGTAGATGAGCTCAAACAGTGTCTTGGAACAGTCCCATGCGGGATTGGCAGCACATGGCCACTACAATGGATTTTCGGTTGGCCTAATTGGAGAGAAATTTGACTAACTGTCACACGCTTGACGCGTGCAGTTTATATGCCACTTTTTCCAGGCTCCCATGCTCTCTTCCTTTCAGGGAATGACCGTTAGATTATCTGTCTGAACTGCACTTGGTAGCCTACTTTCACACGAGTAATTTGTGAGGAATTTGAATATATCCGTTAGACAAAGATGAGGCAAAGCTCAATTAACTGTTGGCGTGACCTAGATCTTTGATGAGCCACACAAAGATGTTGACAACATGATGTTAAATGAAAGTGAATAAGTAAACGCGGGTCACAGAAACACCCCATTTAAAATATGCATTCGAAAATAATTGTGACAAGTTAATAGACCTATGCCTAAACTAATAGGGTATACACAGAAAAATGTTAACATAACCTAAATGTGTTTATTATCACATTTAACTGATTTTACAGACCAAAATATTATCATAATAAATAAAGGTATCAGTCAGAAATAGATTCTTAAACTTAAATAGATTTTTAAACTTAAATCCTTAAACAATTGGAGGTTACAATTTTTGCACAATATTCTGAGTTAGGAAGTTGATATAGACGATAAATCATAGTTAATTTACGAAAAATAATTATAAAGCATTTGTATGATTAAATGCTTTTCAGATATTACATTTTGAATTTGAAATCCGATAGACTAAGGTAAAAGCAAATTTCCCTTTTAATAAAACATAACAAATAAAAATAAATAAATTAATAAATAAAAAACATATATCTGAGCTTTTTAACGATGTAAAACAACAAATGTGACAAAAGTAACAGGATTATTTTTATGTGTTTTGATTGAACTATTTGTAAGCATTTCTCGACAATAAACGACCAGTCGGCCAAAGATAAACTGTCCTGTGAGACTTGTCCCGCACAGCCCCTGAGGGATTATCCATTAATAAGCCTGGCTCGTGCTTCTCAGTATAGTTAAATAGATGAGGATGGCACGCGACTGACGCCACATGGGAGATGTCAGCATAAATCACGCACCAGCTCCAGCAATTGCTGTTGCGCATATGGAGACGATGGGTGTTGCGTATCGGTTACATAAAAGTAAGGTTAATTCTTTAATTTCCTAAAAACAAAATCTAAGTATAATATCGGAAATTAACTAGCTTCAGGTCACTCGTAAAAAGCCATAAAAAGCCAATAAAAAAGAAAAAAAAAGAAAAGAAAGAAAACTAAAGCAAACACTGTTTTTGGCTTTTTATGGCTCAGTTTTGTTAACCAACAAAAATGAGTTGGCTGAATAAAAAAGGAGACGTGGCTTTACTCAGTAACTTGAGTCGAGTGAACAACTTGGTCCAAAGTTGAGTAAACTCAAAAAATCTGTGCAGCAAGTTGCCTTGAAATTTTAAGTTGTCAACTTTTAATTTTTTAGCTTGTAGACTGACTTTTATTCATTAGATGAACTAAAGTTTTTAAGTTGTCGGTTGCTAGTTGAGTTAACTTAAAAAGTTCATTGCGATAGGTTGCCTTATTTTTTTGAGTTAGGCCAATTTTTTTTTTTTTTTTTTTTTTACAGTGTATTAATGTATTTATTACATTTACATTACATTTTCATTTAAGCATTTACCAGACGCTTTTATCCAAAGCTTTCAAATGAGAACAACAGAAGCAATCAAAACAACAAAAGAGCAATAATATACAAGTGCTATGACAAGTCTCGGTTAGCCTTACGCAGTAGGCCTACACTTAGCAAGGATTTTATTTGTTTATTTTTTTTTATTCATAATCAATAAAAAGAAAACATGTAGATAGAATAGAAAAAGAATAGAGAACACTAGTGTCAGAGGGTCTAATTTTTTTTTTTTTTTACAATGAAAGAAAAGTCAAAAGAATTGAGAACGTTAGTGTTAGATGATCATTTTTAAATAAAAAGAAAACAAGTAGGCCTACATAGAATAGAAAAGGAATAGAGAATACTAGTGTTAGAGGCTCTATTTTTTAAATAAAAAGAATGCAAGTTTGTAATGAGTGCAAGTGTTAAAGGATGAAGTGTTTATTTTTTTTAATAAATAAAAAGAATAGAAATAGAATAGAGAGTGCTAGTGTTAGAGGGCCAAGTAAATAATAAATAAAAAGAACAGAAATAGAATAGAGAGTGCTAGTGTTAGAGGGCCAAGTATAAATGGAAGAGATGTGTTTTTTTTAGCCGTTTCTTGAAGATAGCTAAGGACTCAGCTGCTCGGATTGAGTTGGTAGGACATTCCACCAGGAGGGAACAGTAAATGTAAAAGTCTGTGAAAGTGATTTTGTGCCTTTTTGGGGTGCACTATAATGCGTCGTTCACTTGCAGATCGCAAGCTAAGTCTGAAGCAGTGAATTGAGGTAAAGGGGAGGAGAGCCAGTGGTAGCTTTGCAGGCAAACATCAATGCCTTGAATTTTATTAGTGCACGCTTTTAAGATATAAATGTAAAAAAAAAAAAAATAATAATAATAATGCCATTAATGTAGGCTATTTATTAAACCACATTCTATGTAAAATAATGCATTTAAAGAATTTAGGTCAAATCAAATAACAGAATCACATTATGAATCATGTATTAATCTTTATTTTATTTAAAAGTAAAACTCATTATAGCAAAACAATGGTTTGAGATTTAATGATTCCAAATAAGATTAAAATTAATGATTGGACGAAAGATGTTTAAAACTCATTATACTTTTTGAAACTAAATAATATTTCCAACAACTGCCACTTAAGGCACTTTAGCGTCTGCGACTAAAGGGGCAGGGCCCCAAAGGGTCTAGAATACCGCCCACAAGGAACTACTTTTAAATTACTTACAATCAGTTAACATCAAATCTCTAACACTGACGTTCAGACGCATGGAAAAGAGTCTACAGCTGTACAGTGATTTATAAATGTTGTGCGAGCCTGCCATCTATTGGTAATATAGTGGCCTTTGAGGTAATAAAATCAACAAGATGCACCTGCCTGTTCCACAATATTAATATCGAATACAGATGAAACATAGAGATTTACTAAAACACTAGAGTTCGCAGTTTCCATTTTGTATTGCATAATTTTAAATAAGAGAAAGTAGAGAAAAATAAACGTTCTTCTTCTGCAAATCAAAAATATTGTAGATTAAAGAAACATAAATGAAACAAATCAACATATGCATAAATTATGCATAAATGCCTAATAACCTTGTTTCAGAAAACAAAAACACCAGACAAGAGTACCCTACTCATACAACTAAACAGCACCATCATGACGCGCTGTCCCTTTAACACCTGAGCCGATTTAAGTGGGACCAACATGGTACAGTTCTCCTCCCCTTAATGGATTATTCACAAGTTCAGTCCCTCAAGACTTCTGAATGAACCGTTTGACAACAGGCGACAGACTTCATCCAAAGCGGACGCATTGGTTTTGCGCTTCTTGTTTTGTTAGTTTGTGTTTAGTTAAGGAACGTAACAGGTGAAATATAGGCTACTGTGAGTGTATAGGCAAGATCAGTATAGCCAGTGGATACGTTCAAAGACGACTAGTCAGACCGTAACGAAATGCTTGGCTGGTTTTCTTTAGGCAGCAGCTACGCGGTGAATGGAGGTAACATTTTGTTAAAATGCCATATAATGAATAATAATAGATCAAGAAAATATATTTCTTAGATATAGGTCTGGTGATTCAAAGAAAGAGGGATGGACAGAACAAAGTGATACGCGTTCTGTGGCGTGGACTTCTGTGAGCTGACGCTTAATGGTGCGCTAACAGTCATTTGTTTGGAGGCGCCGCATCATCATGGTGGTCGAGAGGACACTTCTCGCAGCGAGGCAAGGGGATGTGCAAACTCTGAAAGTACAGTTAGCGGAGAAAGTACTCAACAGCGATGTGAAAGATGTGCTGGGAGCGACTCCCGTACACCACGCCGCGCGAGCGGGGAAGCTCACCTGTCTGCGGTATTTGGTTGAGGAAGCGGGTTTACCGGCGAGCAGCCTGGCGAGAAACGGCGCAAGTCCCGCGCATGACGCCGCAGCCACGGGAAACCTGAGCTGCCTTCAGTGGCTCGTGACGCACGGAGGATGTCGAGCGGCAGTGAGTATCTTTACGCACTCTTTCAAGGGTAACAACAGCGTCTGCGTCTGTGTAAACAGACTGAGTTACAGTAGTAATAACATACACTACACTCTTACAAAAGGGTTCTTTATTGGCATTGAAGGTTCCATGAAGAACCCTGAAGATCAATGGAACCCTTCAAATGCAGAAAAGGTTCTTTATAGTGGACTTATAGTTCATTTTTAAAATGTTCTTCAAAATGGTTCATTTAAGAATTGTTCACTGACGTGTTCTTTGGGGAACCAAAAATGGTCCTGGCATCACTGCAAAAACACCTTTTTGGAGCCTTTATTTTTAAGAGTGCACATATAAAGTAAGGTACAGTGGGTGCTCTGTGTAAGGATGATATATAGGCTATAGCCTACTTTTATGTAAACTTACAAACTTGTAGTAAAAATGGTCACTCAATGTGAATACTTTTGATATAGCAAGAAAATAAATGAATTAATAACTAAAGAAAAGAAAGGAAGCAAGAAACACTCATTTGAGCAAAGGGTGTACAATTTCTGGTTATTTTCAGTGAATATTGACTTTTTGTAACATGTATAGTACTCTTGTATCCACACTGTATATTTTGGAGCTATGCAATATTAATACATGCATATTTAATGAAAACAAACGGTCCCACTTTATATTAGGTGGCCTTAACTACTATGTACTTACATCAAAAAATAAGTACAATGTATTTATTGTGTTCATATTGTATTGCACAACACTTTTGCTGCTATTGAGGTGGGATGAGGTTTGGTGGTATGGGTAGGTTTAAGGGTGGGTTAAGGTGTAAGGGAAGGGTCAACAGTATAATTATAAATGTAATTACAAAAATCAGTTACAGATGCAATTACATGCAGGTATTTTTTTTTAATATAAGTACAATGTAAAAACATCTATGTACACAATAAGTGCATCTTATCAAATGATTCATTTAAATGTAAGTACACAGTAGTGAAGGCCACCTAATATAAAGTGGGAGCAAACATACAAATCTACAAAATAATTAACTTAATTACAAGTTAAAAATCACAGTGCAAGTGTTTGTCTAAAACATAAAAATGTCAATTATTCTCATGAGCATAAATTTGCAACATACTATTATATGCAACATTATTATTAATATTATTATTATTTTCATAATTTCATGCAATTAGACAACATACAAATCTACATAAATAATTAACGTAATTACAAGCTAAAAACACAGTACAAGTGTTTGTCTAAAAAATAAAAATGTCAATTATTCTCATGAGTATAAATTTGCAACATACTATTATATGCAACATTATTATTAATATTATTATTATTTTCATAATTTCATGCAATTAGACAACATACAAATCTACATAAATAATTAACGTAATTACAAGCTAAAATCACAGTACAAGTGTTTGTCTAAAAAATAAAAATGTCAATTATTCTCATGAGCATAAATTTGCAACATACTATTATATGCAACATTATTATTAATATTATTATTATTTTCATAATTTCATGCAATTAGACATGGATCAAGATATTTCTTCTCCGTAGTCAAAAACAGGTATTTACATTAGTGCTGTGGTGGTGTTCAATGTCATTTAGTGATTTAGGAAAAAAATGTTGTGGCCTCCGTATAGCTCTGAGCCCGCAGTACTCAGTCCCGCCTTTACCCTCATTAGCAATGCCCCTGCTGTCATGCTTAATTTGGCTTTTAAAATCATTAAGCTTACCTGACAAGACATAAATAAACCAGTCTAATGGAGACATTGAAAGACGCCCATCAATGTATGCTCAGCACCACCAGCACCATAAACTGATTCCATGGCCTAGTTGTCACCTCATATGCTAAGAAATCTCATCTCATTAGTAGCAGATCCTTATAACACTCATTTAACCTTCAGTCTCATGGTCAGAGAATTTACTCAACAGTGTTTCCAAGGACTTATTAAGAGTGTGACTTCAGTTTAGCCGCTTGACCCGTGCCGTGGATAATACCATCCTGCTGGAGTCAAGAGTGTGATTCATGCAGTGAGTATAATTATGGAATGAAGCCAGTGTGTTCGTTTAGTGCTAAGAGCCAACAGTTCTATCCTGCCCATGCAAAACAATGAGAGGAAAAGATTTCAGTGGAATGAGATGGAAGTGTCTTCATCCAGTTGCTGTTTTCTGGAAAATGTGGTATTATATGCCTTCCATAAGCATCACAAGCTAAAAAGCAGTTTTGAGTTTTCACAACTGAGTTAGAATTATGTTTACACAGATTATACATCTTCCAGGCACTTAACTGATTGTAGTGTACTTCAAACCTCATTATAATTTTTTGTGTACTGTAAGTATATTTAAAAAAATAAAAATAAATAAATAAAAATCTATAGCCTGCTTGCTACAGTATTACTGAAATAACTCATGACTGTTTCTTAACATACATTTAAAAGTGCACTTTGTAATAATGTCAAATTGTGATGTGTTAACTAACATACTAAAGCAAATGTAAAAGATTTGATTATAGTTTTAACTGTATTGTGCTGTTCAATTTTATATTTTAAGGTATTCTATTTTAAATGTACTGAATAGCAACTTTGTCTTTACGAATGTGTAATTACAGATATATTTAAATAAATCACATACAAGTTTCAATAGAAATGCCATTAAAAGGTATTTTAGTTACCATACATGCTTGTCAGTACATTTGGCAGCACGCTTTAACCGTATTTCAAAGACAGCAGTAGTGATTATGAAATTACATATAAAGATTTAACTATGTCCTACTCAAGTGGGTCAAAAAAGGACTCAACTTCAACTAATTGCATTTAAAATTAACATAATCTAAAACCTAAACTATAATACACTATTTTAATTTCATTGCAAATAGCTTGTAATTAAGCATCCAAAAACATTACATGCAGTTCACACTTAATGATCCTGTAATGTATATTATATCTGTAATAAATACTTTAAAAAGTATTTTTGTTAAAGTATGCTAAAGTGTATTTCACAACGGTGACCTTGTCTTTTTCCCTTAAAAAGTAAATAGAATAACAAGATGTACTTGCTTGTCTTTGAAAAATGAAAACAGAGATTAAATTCATGACGATACATATAACTGTTGTTTTGCATTCTTGTATGTGATAATATGTGTTTTGTATAGTCAGGATTACCATGAACTATACAAATTAAGGACATTTTAAGTTTAAAAAACTTAAAAAAACTGATGAAATCTCAGGGGAAGATTACTGTATTGTATTGTAAGGTTAAATAAAATGGTCAATGGAATTATTTCACTAAGTCTCTGCGTAGTTATTCAGGGTGTAAACCGTAAATAGCCTGCTTGTGTTAGTATGTTTATTTGGATACAGTCATGAGAGTCATGTTGTGTTGATAGGTAGTTCATACTGTATATCATTCTCAGTAGGTGAAACATATTTTCTGTTTGAAATATAGTGGATTTGTCATAAATCTTTATTTAGTTGAAGCAGGATCACTTAATCCTTTGTCTTTTAGTCCTCATTCAAATGTATGAACCTTTGTCTTTTAATGAAACACTTAAAAAATATTCTGCAGATTTGCTAGAATTTTGTTTTGATCTTTTTTTTTATTTGATTAAAATGAAATTAAATATACGTGTAAAAGTAACGTTAATATTGTTCTAGGTCTAGTGGTACACCTCACCTCATCACTTCAAAAAAGTGTTTGTCGTAATGAACAAGTAACTAGAGCTCCTGCTGTTGTTCTGTTTTCCTTCTGTGCACATGCAGTAGTGGAAGTTATCTCTGCCATCAATGGGGAGCGCGACGTCTACAGCAGGGCTTCACGTTACATTATTGTTTCATTCCTGCATTGGAAGTTGAATGACTACAAAAAACTTTGGCCAGTTAAATATGATCCAGCAGAGACTGAAAATGATTCAAATTTTGTCTCATACAGTATAAATAAATCTGCTAAAATACATCCATGTTCCCTGTCAGTGCTTTACAACATGTAACATGCACATTGTTGCCCTTGAAAAATTTAGAAATGCACCAATATTTCTGTATTCCAGCCGCATGTGAGTTATTGTATGATATAATTTAAATATGTGTTCTTTATTATGTTCTGTGTTGTTTACAGGATAAGGACAGCTCAGGGGCCACTGTCCTGCACCTGGCTTCTCGCTTCAGCCATCATGAGATCATTGATTGGCTGCTGAAAAGTGGGGAAGGGGATCCTACTGTTGCCACGGATACGGGGGCCTTGCCTGTTCATTATGCTGCAGCTAAAGGGGACTTACCCTCGCTCAGGCTGCTATTGGAACACAGCCCACAGTAAGATCATACAACGCAGACAGTTTTGTTTGGTAGAATTTAACCAAAGTATTGGGAACTTGTTTTTAATTTTTTTTTTTATTTTATTTTATTTTTTTTTTACTTTTTTAATCATTCAAACACTTTCCTAACCATGTCACAACCATACAGGACTCATGAATGTTAAGATCTTTAAATTAGTATTCTTAAACGATCCTTAGGTGTAAGTTTAGGATGTGAAATAACAGCGTTTTTGTTTTTTTCTAGGTGCATCCTAATTTGCATACTTTTTCACTATTCTGTGCCACTTTATTATAAATAGTGTGATTATTGTGTTCACACTGAAAACTCCAAAAAGTAAAAGTGCTCTTGAAATGCCTAGATGTTGCACGTGCAGGGAAAAAAACAGTGGAAAGAGTGTGGAAAGCACACTTCATTTGCTTTAAACGTACTGGAGGGCTAGACGGTAGAGTACATAGTGCATAGAATAAGTACATAGTGTATAGTAAGTAATTTGGGTCACAACGTTTGTTGTTTTGTATGTTTGGTTGTTCCTTTGTTTGCCATTCAGTTATTTCTACAGGACCCCTTTTCCTACAAAAAAAAAAATAAAAAATAAATAAATAAAAAAAGCCCAGCCTGGCTTTTCACACTGGAACAAATGACCACATTCTCTCAAACGATTGAAATTCATGAAAATAAATCAAAATTTCTAGTGGAAATGTATAAAGATATAGCCAAAATAGGGGAAACAAATAGAAGTTTATAGATACTCTTTTTATTAGAATCTTTGTGGACTGTGTGACAAAGATTGATTTACGTTATTAATGACTGGCAACAAGTATTTCACTTTTGTTATATTAACACACATTAACACACACACACAAACACACACACATGTTTATTTTTGTGAATTGTGGGGACATTCCAGAGGTGTAAAGGTTTTTATACTGTACAAACCGTATTTTCTATTGCCCTACACCAACCCTAAACCTAAACCTAACCCTTACAGGAAACTTTGTGCATTTTTACTTTGCCAAAAAAAATAAAAAATAAAAACCCAACTCATTCTGTATGATTTATAAGCCTTTTGAAATATGAGGACATGGGGAAATGTCCTCATAAATCACTTTCTCCTTGTAATACTTATGTCATACCCATGTCATTATACAAATTTGTGTCCTCATATGTCACAAAAATACACACACAATGTATGATGTACAACCATCAGCATTGTCATAGATAACACAGGCATTGTTTCACATTCATATTCCTTCATGTTCCTTGTTATTGACAGGCATTACAAGCTTTAATATTCAAACAGATTCTGATATGTTTTTTTAAGCTTAGGGCCATCAGAGAGATTTTTACTTTTTAAGAAGCAGAAAGCATGAGTTGTGCATGTTCGTGCAAAACATAGTGAGGCATGTGGTTGCCAGGGTGTTACTAGAGTGTTCTGGTTGGTTGCTAGGTGGTTACTTGCTGGTCCAAGTAAAAAGAGTCCATTCACTAAGACTCTATGATATTCTGCTGGTTTCTAGACATGGCTCTGGTTTCCTGCAATGGCAGTGAATGAGAATTATTTTTGCACATTTAATCGTCCAACGAGTAAAAATCAGTATTGGGGTGTTTACCTAAATATGAGCGTTTGTGTGCATATTTATAAGCAATGCTTATAAAAAAAGCATTGCTTATATATGCACAGTGTTTACTGCTTAGTAAACACTAATAAACACTAATTACAACATATCCAACATCCACAGCAACAATGCAGCAAAATTTTATATGAAAAATTATTAAGTCCTTCAGGCTCTTGGCTTCAAAAGCCATAAAGTGTATAATGATTTTAAAAGACAGATATGATTACACCTCATTTCCTGCTGTATATGAGGACTGTCATGTTTATTGCCAGACAATCTGCACTGGAGCCTGCTGCCAAGATCAATGTCCACTATCATTAAACCTAGCATCAGTCAGCTATTACTGCTGGATGTATTTGTGGTGGTACAAATTATTCTGTCTATATTGTTGATAGAAAATATATGTAGATGCATTAAACAAAGTTTGAGTGAGTTCCACCAAATGATAGTTGTCAGCAGATCCAGGCACATGACAAAAAGCAGGAATCTTGCTTGGTCAGCATTGAGATGGGAAAAAAGGTTAAATGTTTGTAATGGTCTGATCACTTGCACTGACAGCAGATGATTCAAATTAAACTGTTTATCACACTGATTTTTTTATGGCAGACATTTGTCTTGATATAAGCAGAATTTCTTGCTTAAATAATAATGTGAGTGTATTTCAGGTTGCTCCAGCTAGTGCTCAGGTGCAGTCCTACATTTCTATTGGAACCACAGCTTAACTGCAGCAGCAATGATGTGAGGGTTGTACTAATTGGACATCATTTTCTAGAGCCGCCATATTGTGTATTACAGTTTCTCCTGTTCATAATAGTAACACCAGAATGAAGGTGGTTAGAGAGGAGAGGTTGAAAAGGAGAAGGATTTGTGGCATCATCTGAAGAGGAAAACCACATTTTGATATAAGATAATTTGGATTAAAGCACACTTCTGAATCATGCATAGTATAATCGGGAATTTGTAATAAGCAAGTAAGTAAGGTCAGTTTTGTTGTCGTTGTGAGGGTGACTCCACTAAACAATTGCTTTATTTTTGTGTGCAGTATTTCTTTACAAACATCCACAATCTAGTTTGAGAATGTTTTAAATGCTTAGAAATACCAGTAGAAAAGAGTGTTTGCAGCAAGATAATAGAAGAACCATTTGGGATTACCTAAAGAACCTTTCAATGAACACGGACATTTTTTAAAAGGACAATTTTTCTCTATAGTGTGAGGAACATTTTAATAATCTGAAGAACCTTTTTCCACTGTTGTGCAGTGGAAAGATTCTAGGGATGTTAAAGTTTCTTCATAGAATCATACCTGCCAATAAGGAACCTTTATTTTTAGGAGTGGGATCATAAAAAAAAAAAAAAAAAAAAAAAAAAAAAAAAAAAAAAAACACACTCAGGAAAAATGTGAAAAAAATTGTACCTTCAGAGGTACAACAGCTTGTCAATAGGGCAGTACCCTTAAAGGGATGAATTTATATATTTACACCTTTATTTACCCTTAAATGGGCCGTAGTAATGCCTTACTCTGGGGTACTTATATGCACCTTTGTTCACACTTTAGTTAATTCTCACGGTAACAATTTAGTAAGTTCTCACTATTAACTAGTTGGTTATTAGCATGCCTATTATTAATATATTGGATGCTTATTATTGCTTATAAAGCACATATTCTGCATGACCATATTCTCCATCCAAATACTTCCCAATACCTAAACGTAACAACTACCTTGCTGACTATTAATAAGCAGCAAATTAGTCATTTATTTAGCCAAATGTCATAAGTCATTAATAAGTTAATGGTGAGAATTTGACCTTAAAATAGTGTGACTATTATCACTATTAACTAACTATTAAATACGAATTTTGTCTCAATAAACACCCAATTTGCTGCTCATTAATAGTTAGTAAGATAGTTGTTGAGTTTTGGTTGGTAGTTTTGGAAACTTAAATATGGTCATGCAGAATAAGACATCAAAATATGCTTTATAAGTACTAATAAACAGTAAATATGCTAGTAACATGCATGCTAATAAGCAACTAGTTAATAGCGAGAATTGGTCCCTAAACTGTTTCCACACCTTTTATCCTTTGAAGTTGCTGTCTTTGTACCCCTAAAGTTATTGATTTCTGCTAGCGTAAGTTTTGAAGAGCTGATTGAGAAGGATGACAGTGATGTTGAAGTGATGCAGTGCAGTTCAAGTATTTCAGATCATGTCTTCTGCATCCTTCACACACTCTAAGAAAAATCTGTAAAAATAGTAATGTACTGTGTTATTATGAAGGAATTTTCCATATAAATTTTCCCAGGTGTTTTTTCCAATTCATATTTCAAATTACACATTTGCACTGTGTTTTAGGGTAAAAGGAAATGTCCGTAAGCTTCATAGATGAAGCCCTGGCAGAAAGTTACCAGTACCGTTTCCGTTTATCTACAATGTTTTTTCTTACAGCGCACAACCTAAAACACACCTCAGAGAACTGTGCTGTGTAAATTGAATTTCAGCATTTTGTGTTGTTTTCTGATTTGAACAATTTCTTTTGCGAACTGGGTGCTAAAACAGCACACACCGTGAGTGAAAAAAAAAACAATGCTATCAATTCATTCTTAGTAAATCCCCTCTGAAAGTTTAATCAGGAAGAGAGATATTGCTTATTCTCATTCAGCACTGTGTACTCTCGTCTCAATGGAGACTGTCAGTATGACACAAGTGATAAACTAATGAGGTAAACAAATACTCTTGAATAGAAGTCTGCTATGTGGGAGTTTTCTGCATTGTTATGATAGGCTTGCTTTTGGAGGGTAGAGATAACATTCTGATGTCAGAGGGGTCAGGGCACGCGTATTGTAACTGTGTATTATCTTCTCTTCTTGTTACAGGGAAGGTCTCTTGGTCAAGGGTCATGAATCTTGACATAGTCGTTAAAATGATACATTACGTAGGTCATCGCATAGGGTTGTGGGATGATTTATAGACAGTCTTCCGTCACAATGGTTGGTCTAATGGGATATGCAGAGAATGACACTGTTGAAATAATGGTGAAAAACGGTTTGCATTAGTCTAAATCTAACAAAAGGAATTAAAGGAGGTGTATAGATTGGTTCAGGGTGTGTGAACCTAGTAATCGATTCCTAGCTATTTTTCAATCAAAATATTCAATTTTAACAGCATGCTTAAAGCCAAGCTCTTCTCTTATGAGAAGCAAGGCATTGCTGCCTGGATTGATGACTGACTGGTTCAAACCACTATTTGCAAACAGCATTGCAATCTTGCGTTGTTGGAACTACAGCTCTCGACCTGTGGTCACGTCATGAAGTGTGACACTTGTGACGAATTAAACTTCAAATAAAGCAAAATGGCAGGGAACAAAAAATAGCAAAGTAGTCATCTGGTGCCATGTTTGTAACAGCAGCATCTCGAAGATTTCATACCCATTAATTAACAGAAGTAATTACTCCACCACTTGCATGTGACATCATTAACGACAGATCTATATTTTTGAATCAGTGTGGTCATGAATCATGACTAGCTGGTTAGTTTTTCTAACAATGCATACTATGGTAGTTAATCAGTGACTTGTGCTGTTGTATGGAAAACCCACCCCAGACTGAATAAGGTACACTGAAAAAAAAAATGATTCATTGAATTTTCTCTTTTTTTTTTTTTTTTTTAAGGTAAGTGGTTGCAAACAATTCATTATAGCTACATTTAAATAAAAAAAAATGTTGAAAGTTAGTCAACTAAATTTCTTTAGTTAAATGTAGCTAAAATAAATTGATTGCAACCACTTACCTTAAAAAAAAATTGTAAATTCAATGAATCATTTTTTTTTCAGTGTATTTTATACCATTTTTAGTTCACCCAAATTTTCATCTTCAGAACACAAATGGAGGATTTAAAAAATAAAATTCAAGAGATTTCTTTCTTTCTGTCTATGGTTTGGTTTAGGGTTAGTTACATGTAATTATGCGCAATTTACTGTTATTACTATAGTAAGTACATGTAACATAACATGGACACCGTAAAATAAAGTGTTACCAAACATTTTGGTAGTTTACTAGCTAATCAACTACTCTTCAATGCCTCCCAGTGAACTACTAAAAAACTATATACAAAATATATAGTTTCATAGCTCTGTCTTGTCTGTCGACACGTTGTCAGTTTCATCTTTGCGATGTATTTTTCACTGTGTGAGAACATGATGAGAACTGTGTGAGGGGCATTGTTTGTCGGAGATAGCAACAGTAACTAAGGGTGGGCGGGTCTTTGCGAATGGTCAGTTCTCGCTATTAACAAACCATTAACTACAATTTTGCCTCGATAAACTCCTAATTTGTTGCTTATTAATAGTTAGTAAGGTAGTTGTTAAGTTTAGGTATTGGGTAGGATTAGGGATGTAGAATATGGTCATGCAGAATATGTGCTTTATCAACAGCCAATATGTTAAGAATAGGCATGCTAATAAGCAAGTAAATAGTGAGAATTGGTCCCTATACTAAAGTGTTACCTAAAATTATATAAAATTTAAAGGCACTATTACTTCTGTTACCTGTTAAGGCAACACAAAATAGCTTGTGGCAGTGACAGCTTGCATTTACCCTGCAATATATAATAGAAAATAAAAAGCATAAAACAATTGCACGTGAGAAATGTTGTCTTCTTCTGCTATGTCACTGTCTTTTGACTGTGGCGGGACACACCAAGCATTATCAACTCCGGTCAGACTGACTGCTCAATGGAGCGCGCTGTTGGCCTCATTAGTGTATCAGTGTCTTTTGTGAAAGGAGAATATGTGCCGGGACAGATGTAGATAAAGGGAATGAACCGGTGATTTATGAGAAGAGATCAAATTGGGGTGTTGGTCATGCGTATCCTGTTCTCACAGGCCATGCAGGACAGGCTGTGGTTCTGTTGTGATAAAGCTAATGGTTCACATGAATGCATTGGTCATAAAACTCAGTGTAGACATAAGGTGCACAAAGGGGGTGGGAAGCAGTTACACAACCAGCTAATACAGATTAGGGGCACTAACTCACTTTAATGACCTCGTGTGTCAGAGATGGGAGGATGGATTCTTATTTGCACAAAGTGTAAGAATCAAAGGTGACAGAGTTGTTGGTGTATTTTTGTGAAATATGATTTAGATAGATTGATTACCAACTGAAACAGACCAAAATTGATTCCTCAGATTCTTGTAAATATTTTTTATTCACTAAGAATCTTGACTCTCTTCCAGTGTAAATTGAATTGAAACATAAGGACCTAAACATATTTTACTGCAATTTTGTTTTCTCTTTATAAAAGGTTCAGTGCAGATGTTGTCCTTACATGATACTAAATGATTTGTAAAATTTATTTATAGTGTTCATTCTGTTTATTTATTCTGAAATTTTGCTAATGTTAGATAAATTATTTATACTATTAATAATTCAAATAAGCCAAAAGGAAAGAGAAAGTACTACTTACATTTCAATCAATCAATCAATCAATCAATCAATCAATCAATAATCTAATTTTAAAAATCATATTGTTTGTAATTAGTTATTTTGAAATTTAGTAATTTTTAGAGTGAGATGTTAATTTAAGAGTAAAATTTTAATTTACTAATGTATATACAGTATAATTTAGGATTTTTTTAAATACAGTATAATTTAGGAATTGTTTTGAATATTCATCATGATACACTGTAAAAAAGTGGTAACCTGCAATTAAAGAGCTATTTTTTTTTACCTGATCTTACCTTAAATGAACTTTTTTGGTGTAACCTAATATATTTAGGTTGGTTGAGTAATGTTAAATAACATTGTTTAGTTTAGATGTTACTTTTTTTAGGCTACCATTTTTTCCAGTGTATATCAGCTATAAATACAGAGCGGTTTATGAGATGAGATTGTAAAGCAGTAAAAAAACCTCTACATTTATCTGTCTAACAGGGTCGTTGTAAAGGTATTGTGTATATGTGAATATGTAATGTGACTCTCCCTTCAGCACTTTCTCTAAGCCCTCCTCTGAGAGAAGTAGCAACATCCAATTCTTTTTTTTTTCATTCTTTTCAAAGAATCTGTTCATCCACTTCACAGAATTTGAATTATTCTTTCAAGACTGGTGCTGTTCTTAAATTCAACTTACCGACTCAATAATCGGATTGGACGGAGCACATGGAAAAGTGCTACTGGTACATTATTCCAAATTCTCCTTTTGTCCAACTTCTGCGTGTTTCCATTACTTTGCATTATCATTTACAGTTGGTTGACTTGTTCTTGTTTATCAAGGTCTTCCTCATGAAAGAACATTACTGTAACTATCAAAAAAGCCGATCAACTGCCTTGTGAACAAGAGGTCAAGTGGGATTTTGTTGGTTGACGTGCTTTGCTCTGCCACACATCTTCTGACAGCTGCTTCTGTTACCTTTTCACTCGAGCCTAAATTATTCATAAAAGAAGGACAGCTGTGCCGCAAATAAGGCTGTATCAGGTCAGGGACCTTTGTGAACATACAATAGTGTCGTGATGTCATTACAAACATTGTTTCCGTAGAGTTGAGAAAGTCCCAGGCTCCATGAGTCTAGACTGTAAATTATGAAAATAACATGATGATACACCATCAATACTCTACATTGGCTTCATTGGTGAAACAAGAATCTCACTTGAATATGATTCTAAATGTGATGTATTTCAGTTCGTCCATATTATAGCCATATAAATAACCAAAATTTCATTGTGTGTTTTATTTGTAGTCATTATAGGTTTGTCTCTCTCTGTGTGTGTGTGTGTGTGGTGCTCTGGCCCCCCCACCCCAGCACACAGGTGACTGTGCCTGTTAGGGTTACACTCATGAAAGATTCACACGTCTGATCACTTCCTAATGACTGAGCCCCTGATTAATTCCTCTTCCTGTTTTAAAAATTCATCATCTCTTCTTTTTCCTCTCCACCACAGTCACGTGTTTGTTATTTTGATGTGTTTGTTAGATTAACAACAGATCAGCTGAGTCATCCAGTAATGTCAATATCTACTGTGAAACATATCCATTGTAAGCAGAATTTATTTGCAACGCTATTAAATTGACCGCCTTGTTTTGTCTGATCGTTGAATTTAGATGATTCCCGCAGTCAGACTGTTTACCTGGTTACTGGCAGGTTTTAACTCTGCTCTTTAATCCTGTGTTTGAATCTGTGTGTGTGTGTGTGTGTGTGTGTGTGTGTGTGTGTGTGTGTGTGTGTGTGTGTGTGTGTGTGTGTGTGTGTGTGTTTGTCTGTGTGTACAAAGAGAGAGAAAGAACAACACAATGCAATCTGACAAAACTAGAACATACCTGTTATAATCAGCAAGACTGCATTGTGAGTGCACAACTGCAATGGGAAATTGTGAAGTTGCAGTATAGTCACCTCTGTTGACTATAACAGTAGTATTGTCAAAATATCAATGTGATATAAATTTTCCATGCCATGATAAAGCTTGGAATAGAATACTAGTGTAGGCCTACTCCTTACTGCGATGAACAGACAAAACATTGAGTAAATGAACGTATGCGTTGATAAACATTTTAAATAGAGGGTAAATTCATCCGTTTATCATCTTGGAAATGTTATTTAGCAATTTTAACCCTTTTTTTTTTTTTTTTTTGTAAAAATGCTTAACATAGTAATATTTATATGTCACATTGGAAATGTTAGGCTACAGTGATAAATAAAGTTTGCATACTAGTACACTCTTAAAAATAAAGGTTCCAGTTTATGAAAGAACCAGTTTTGATTCACCAAAGATCCTTTCAGTGAACAGTTCTTAAAAGAACCATTTTTTTTTTCTTAGTGTGAAGAACATTTTTATTATCTAAAGGACATTTTTCCACTGTAAAGAACCTTTTGTGGAATGAAAAGGTTCCATGGATGGTAAAGATTCTTTGTGGAACCATTGATGCCAATAAAGAACCTTTAGTTTTAAGAGTGTATACATACTATATTGCTGAAATAGTAAGAGTAGTATGGCAATATACTACTCTGAGCATACAGTAACCACATGAAACATACATACTGTAACTATATTCTTTGCATTACTTTTCTAAAGAAAGATTGTTCAGAGGGACAAGGGGAAACAAGAACAAAATATGTAAGGTTGGATCCAAGCCATAAAGAAAAAACAATCACTTTTTTTTGTAAGACTCCACATAGTTTGTCTCCTGTACAGAGCCAGAGAATACAGTGAGTGAAGCAGCACTGATCCTCTTAAGAGACTCATTGATGCCTCGTCAGGCTGTGTCCAAATAAAGCTAAGCTTTATAGTATTTATAGGAAGACTCCTGTTCTCTTATAGAACTCCTGCTGTGACTTTGAGGAAGGATCTGGGACAGACATATTAATGCTGGCTGCTTCCCCTGGGAACAACAAACACTGGACTGGTGTATCACTTTGTCTCAGAGGGTCAGCAATGTCTCTGGGACCTCGTAATAATGATTCTTAATATTTTATTAGGTTTCGGGTTGAATTGGTCAGGAAAACTAAAGAAAATCTCAGATCACAGAGGAGAATTTGGTGGTGGTGTTGAGGGGAGAGTATGGGGTGTCATAAGTCTTTTTTTGTTTCTTTTAATTTTGGAATTAAATATGATCTGAGCATTTATAGGCATTCAGACTTTATAATAATGTCATCAATAATTAGAATCTAATACATGATCCTCCAGTAAACCCATTTTAATCTGGAGTATGGATTGAAAATCTTTGAGCTACTCTTTTTTGATTAAAGTGCCAAAATTTAGAGAATTGCTGTTAAATGTTGGTTGAACTAGCAGATATACAAAAAGATATATAAAAATTTGATTTGCATTTTAAGTGCACACGTGTCAGATTTGTGTACACTTTAAACACAAACAATTTGACATGTTCTGACTGAGTGGTGCTTATCTTCTTTGTGGTCGCCTATAGTCAAAAGTCCTCTCTTAAGTCTCTTCTTGGCTGTATATATGGTTTGGGCCTCTCCCTCAATGTACGTGTATGACCCTCATGTTTACATATTTTATTATCTGCCATTGGAAAAACAAAAGTCCAAACATAGTTGTAAGATTAATGCCACAAATCTCCTCAACAAGTCGTCTTTCAAACTTTTATGCTGTGGACACAAATAACACATAAAATCATAAAGCTTGTTACTCTTCTGACTTACTACGCAGATGATATATGTCAGTTTTGGTTCATCCAAGACTCTTATTTTGATATAGTTTTGTTCTGTTGTTTCTGTCTTCATCTCTTGAATTCCTGTATTTAGTGCCTGTTACATTAGTTTCTGTGAGAATGTCATCTGTTGCCTTGGTTATTGATCAGTCCCACCTGTGCCTTGTTTCACTCCTTGTTGTCCTCTGTATTTATGCTGTGTTCACGCCATGTCATAATTACAGTAATTCTGAGATGTCAACACGTGACATTTTACCCATAGTTTTTAATGTCCTCGGACTCTGAGTTAGCGCCTAAGTAGCGCCTAAATGAATCAGGCGGTGGTCAGGTGGTACAGCTGTCACTGGTCCAAGTCGTAACTCTCAGAACATTCCCAGCTTACAAGTTGTAATTACGAGTTCTGGAGCACGTAATGGCTTTGGCATTGATAGTGTTGCCAATTGCTATGTTTCCATCACCCTGTTTTTATGCACATTTTGAAGTATCGCACCAGAAACAAGTGATGGAAATGCCAAATTTAAAAAAAAACATCCCTTAATTCGCAAAAAAGTTTTTACGTTTGGTTGAGATGGTTTTTGACTTGTGCGAAAAAAGGGTTAATGTGAATAATGGGAGATGGAAATGCATTTGCCGAGTAAATACTTCCATGCGCATAAAAAAAAGTCATGTGACTTTGCACTATGGCATGGCAAATCCTTGTTGATCTTGTTGCACAGCATCTGAAATGTTGATTTGGTCATTTTGAAATGCCCGAGCTAAGTATGTCATCAAAGTATTTCAGTATTTCAGTATAATTGCCTCCCAGAACTGTTACACAACTGCCCAAAAAGCAGGCATACATCTCCGAAAGCAATGACCGAATTTATTGTTTCTTCGGTCAGAAATCTTGGTGTAATCTTTGATGACCAGCTGACCTTCAAAGACCACATTGCAAAGACTGCTCGATCTTGCAGGTTTGCATTACACAACATCAGAAAGATCAGGCCTTTTCTAACAGAGCATGCTGCTCAACTTCTTGTCCAGGCCCTTGTCATTTCTAGGCTGGACTATTGCAATGCTCTTCTAGCTGGACTTCCATCAAGCACAATCAAACCTCTAAAAATGATTCAGAATGCAGCGGCACGACTGGTCTTCAACGAGCCCAAAAGAGCCCATGTTACACCTCTCTTTATCTCCTTGCACTCGCTACCGGCTGCAGCTCGCATCAAGTTCAAGACATTGATGCTTGCATATAGAACAACCACAGGCTCAGCACCCGCCTACTTCCACTCACTATTACGAATCTACTTCCTCTCCAGAAGTCTGAGATCCGCTAGTGAGCGACACCTCGTGGTACCATCACAGAGGCTCAAAATCACTCTCCAGAACATTCTCGTTCACCGCTCCTGGCTGGTGGAATGATCTTCCCACCCCTATCCGGAATGCTGGATCCCTGACAATTTTCAAGCGACAGCTGAAAACAAATCTCTTTCGACACTACCTGACTTCATGCTAAATTAAAAAAAAAAAAAAAAAAACACCTTTGTCTTTCTCTTTATTTATTCCTTCCCTTTCTACCTTGTACTTATTTGAACAATGCCTGAGACTTGGTATTACGAGCACTTCCTCTGTCTGTTGCCTCTTTAAGATGAATCGCTTTACGTATTCCCCAATTGTAAGTCACTTTGGATAAAAGCGTCTGCAAAATGACTAAATGTAAATGTTTCGTCTGCTTGCTCTGAGGCACAAGTAATTTATTATATATGAAAATTATTATAGTCAGTGCCTTCTCCTACTTTTCGTAGTGAAATATGGTGCCAGTTTACCAGAAAGTGACGACTTTGTTCTCTTTGACTCGTTGGATGGAAACGGTGCTTATTCGCAAATGTTTTAAGTAAAATTCGCAACTTTGGATGGAAACCCGGCTATAGAAACTCAGAGTAGAATGTCACATGTTGTATCTCATAATTATGGTAATTACGACATGGTGTGAACGCAGCTTTATGTTCCCTCGTTTGCTTTATTTCTCTGTCTAGTGTTGTCTTTACCAGCTGTGAAGCTCTTAGGTTGATTCCTATTAAGTTGGATTGTCTTTATTGTTTTTATTTTGGTTAATTAAGTAATTAAACTGCACCTTAATCTACATCTCCTCATCTTAGCTTGACCCGCCATGATGATATAACAAGGAAAAGATTAGAAAATTAGATTAGACAGATTTACTCTGAAGGAGGTACCAGAGTCATATCTAAAGACCAGGCCCCGTATTCACAAAACATTTTATCTTACCACTAAGAGTTTTTAGCTAAGAGTTTTCTCTTAAAACCAATTCACAAAGCTGCTGAGACAAACTTTTACTAAGGAATAGAGAGTAGTCTTAAGCTAAGAGTAAATAAGGGCAGGGCTGACCTTGTTGCTATGGATGATGTTAGCATGCTTACTAACTATGCTCAGTGATTGGCTGATAGTCTCTGTCAGAGATTTATTCATAGAAATATTGTAGAGCACCATTTTTTGTTGCCATATTCAAATAAATGTTTAAAAATAAAAATGTTAATTGCCACATACAAATAAATTCTACTCTAATTAACAGAGTAGAATAATCATGGCTGATAGTAAGACATGCAAATGTAAAAGAAAACCAAACTGGATGCAAGAAGAGCTGTTACTTCTTGCCTAACTGGTTAATGAAAGCAAGGATATAGGGTAATCAAAGGAAAATTGTTTCCAACAAGTTCTACAACAGTCATAATACCTCCGCGATTAAGGCGATATACCTTTTTAAAAGCTCATTATCATCAAATGTTTCTAAAATGTTTACATTACAAGGCAGATTGCCAGCAACAGCCATTTTAGGATAGTTTGTGGTTCGGTCTTAGTGACTTAGGAGTCCTCTTCACTACTCCTAACATTTCACAGATTTAGGAGCTAGTTTTAGTGCTAAAACGCTTTGTGAAATACTCTTAGAGCAAAAATTTGACATGCCCATTATTTTTAAGATTTTCTCCTAAATCAGGGAGTTATGAGCTACTTTTAGCCTTAAGGTATTTTGTGAATACGGGCCCTGAATGTCATAGATTTGAGGGTGGCTTCTTTTGACTTCAGACAAAAATCAACCACCAAGAAACCACAATAACAGTGCATTAACAAGCCAAAAACCCTAGCGACCCAACAGCAACATGCTAACAGTTTAGAAAATATTGGCTCAACACTGAAAACGCCCTTGTATCAAGGTGGTGAGATAATATGAAATATTATCAGGGGTTCTGTTAGACTAGTTAACTACTTTCTGCTGTCATATTATCATTACATTTCAGTATAAACACATGCAGTAATGCTGTAATTGAAAATATGATATGATTTTGAAGGGTTGGGGTTTTACTCATGTTCCATGTTTTTACACTCAATAAGGGTGTTTACGCGACTGTTAGATAGAAGATAGAACATATTGATATAGAAACACCATTAAAAATTTGTCATATCTCTAATCACCTTCTATTTAAATGTCTAATTTCCTTGTTTTTTGTGTTTTTGCTTGTGTTTTAGAGTTGTCAATTTCCAAACTAAGAATGGTGCCACACCACTATACCTTGCATGTCAGGAGGGCCACCTGGAAGTCGTCCAGTACCTAGTGAAGGACTGCGGGGCGGAGCCAAGTATCAGAGCCAATGATGGGATGACACCGTTGCACGCTGCTGCCCAGATGGGACACAACACTGTCATTGTCTGGCTGGTGAGCTAAAACAGCTTTTATTCACAGGTTGGCCTTAATGGATGAGTACAGTACTGCAAACATAATGTTTTATGTATGATTTAAAGCATTCGATTTCCAATATTTTTCTATGGAATGTTCCCAGGTTTAACACAAGTTAAGCTTCATCAACATAATGTTGATTGTCACAGAAAATAATTTTCACTTTCGCAAGAATGGAACATGTACCATAAATACCACATATGCAAGTTCTCCAGCAACAACAACCAAATGTTATGGAAAAGCGTCCAAATTGTAAGCATTTCAAATAAAAATTATAGTTTTGTTAATGTTGAAAGATCTGAGGATCTGTTTCAGTAGCAACATATGTGTGTGTAGCTTCAAGAGAGCAACCAGAAACTTGTTTGGTTTGATTTTCTTCATGTTCTTAAATTTGTTTGTAATCATTAGACATTTATATAATTTATCATTAAATTTAAAATCATTAGTCATTTATGTAATTTATCATTTAATTGATATCATTTATCATGTTATTATGTTTTTTATATTTATTAATTTCCTGTTAATTTATTAATGCTTGGTATTGTTGTTTAGTCTGTGATTTTGGCGTTTCATGGAGTGTTTATCTTCACATATAAAAGATAAGGCAAAATGTCACAGTTTCAAGGTTTAATGGGATGGGATATTGATGTGAAGCAATTTGGTGTAAAAACACTTGTCTTTCTGCTGATCAGACGCATATGCAACAAATATTAATTAATATTAATTGATAAAATCTGCTCATTGTTTTAATGTCATTATGTTATTATAATTTTGTCTCCTGCTTCTGCCCTTTCCTGGCTTTCTCATCCAACTTCTTGGCTGATAGAAGACTGTTAATACAGTTTTGGGTACCAGACAAAACACTGATTTTGGGTACCAGACCAGATTTGCTGTTAACAGTTTTTGGGTGCCAGACAAAACTTTGGTGACTGGGTTTTGGTTATCAGACAAAACGGATCTCTCCTGCAGGATCTGAAACTTTACATTTTGGACAGTTTAAGTTCTTTAGAAGTCTTGATTTATCCTTCATTCTGTTTAATTACTTGACACTGAACAAAACTGTTTGTTGGCATTGCAAACTAAAGGTGCATTATTTCAGCCAGGTGTGCTATATGAGTTACTATGATGAGCAGTATTTTGCAGTATAGTTTAATATAATATCTGTAGGTTCTTGATCAAACTTGTTGTATGTTTACATGACCTGCATATTAAGAAGTCAACAAACAGCGAAAAGAAACATATTGTCATGTCTGTACAAACTACTTATTACTTTTTGTCTTGTATAGATGAGTTTCACAGAAATCAGCCTGTCTGACAGAGACAATGATGGGGCCACTGCTATGCACTTTGCTGCCAGCCGCGGCCATGCCAAGGTTCTCAGCTGGCTGCTGCTTCACGGCGGAGAGATAGTGATGGACAGCTGGGGTGGAACGCCTCTTCATGACGCAGCCGAGAATGGAGAGCTGGAGGTATGTAAGAGAAACTACTGTATGTGAATGTTTCTTACATTTCTCTTGCCTTGCAAATGCTATTGCAATAGTAATTATTGCTCTAACACATCAGTGAGAAATTATATTGTGATATTACAACCTTAGGAATATAAAACTCCATGCAGTATTTGTGAATTGTGAACACATCATAAATTGTGAACACTCTTTTAGTATAAAGTATTTAGGGTTAAAATAGGAAAATGCATTTGCAGTAAATTTAACTATTTTTATTATTGTAGTTATTATTGGTCAATTTTATTTTATTTATTTTAAAAGACGAATGAAAAACAGTTATTTTTATTTTTATTTTTTTTTTAGAAACAAAGAAAACAAAAATTATGCATGCACAATAAGATCAGTTACATGTAAATAAAGTAAATAAGTAAATGGTGTCAACTGATTTAATATTGACTATATATAACATATGATAACAGAGTCATTGTGGTACAAATAATTTAATGTGATCTTCCACTCAAACTGTTTCATCTGAGATGGAATGCCAAGATGTACAACTAAACTGAGCTAATGTTCTAAATAATCTATAATATAAAGCAAATGTCTGTTTTAGTTATGTATTGTATAATTATATAAAAAGAGAAGCTATATCTTGACTATTACTGAGTAAAATAAAAAAGTCTGTCTGTATTTGATCTAACAATCATGTGTAACTAAAACTTTACATTTGGATACTTTTAGTTCTTTAGAAGTCTTGATTTATCCTTCATTCTGTTTAATTACTTGACATTGAACGAAACTGTTTGTTGGCATTGCAAACTAGAGGTACACCATTTTAGCCAGGTGTGCTATATGAGCTACCACCATGAGCAGTATTTTGCAGTATAGTTTAATATTATCAATATCTGTTTTAGTGATTTACTTTATAAGAGCATCTATGTCTTGACTTTGACTTGAAAAAATCAAGAAAGATTCTTAAACATCACATTTGTGAACTCTTGGCGTAATACATAGCTTTAATAAAATAGATTATTTATGAGAAATAAGTGACATATTATAGCATTTCATATAAGGTTTGGTGAGTATACACTCTCAGCAAGTCTATAGTAATTCAATAGAAAGTTTAATTGAGATAAAAAATGTAATTCTTTTTCCTTTTTGTATGTGCAATATATTATAAAGAATTATTATTGCAATTATTAATGCAATTATTATGCATTTTTATGTTATATTTAATTACTGTTATATGCTTTATTTGTTGCATTTATTTATTCAGTAACCTGAGCCTTATTCTGTCCTTTTGTCGTATCGTTCAATGGCTAAATGATGCCTGGTTTGTGATCTTTCTCTGTTGATTTATTTATTTATTTATTTTTCTATTTCTATGATATAACATTTATATTCGCCTTCATCCTTCACTAATCAGACAAACACTTTTATTAGAATTTACTATAATTAGAATTAATACATTCTTAATACAGAATTAAGAAAAAATGTATTTATACCTTAACCTGTATGAGATTATTGTGAAAGTGCTGTAAACTTTAGTGCTGCATGGAACTTTCCACAGTCTTGCGGCACCTTTATTGGTTTGTAACATTATCCATCTGAAGGCTGCTGACAGAAAGAGCAGCCCACAGAAACAGTCAGAGAGTATTGTCTCTTGTTCTCCACCTGAGGGCCAAACGCATGACAGCTGTCATTAACAAAGTACCCTTTTACTGCATGAACACCATTCATACTTTACTCAACCCTCTTTCTCAAAGAGACAAATATTTACACCCTTCAGGATGAGCACACACTTTTTCAGCAGATGTCGTTTAGTCATAAATATGTGCACAATTCTGTTTAATACTGTGTAAAACTCAGAGTTTGTTCACATCCTTAACCTTATGAATGAGCGATATGAATAGTAATGGTTGCTTTAGCAGACAGCGGTAAATATATTTAATAAAACAGCCCCTGATTAGTTTATCTGGTGGTTAATGTAAATGTCTGTTTCTCTGTGTAGTGCTGTCAGATTCTGGTAGTGAATGGAGTGGATCTGGGGATACGGGACCAGGATGGATTCTCAGCGGCAGACCTGGCTGAATACAACGGGCATCAGCAGTGTGCCAAGTACCTCCGCACTGTTGAAAACATGGTGAGAAACAGCACAGACACAACCATAAAGCAAGGGTTTTACAATAAAAGCAAATTAAATTCTTATTACAAATGCTCACTTATCTCTGTTTACATTCTCAGTACTACAAAATATGTTAATTAAATATGTTTTCTTTGTTTTTGGTAATTTGCTTTTTTGCTTTGTTTAGCCTTTAAAGTAGTGGCAAATAATGTTTAATATTTTGGATTTCTTTCATTTACAGTGGCAGGTGTTAAGGTGCACTCTGTAATTTTCTGATTGTTTAGCCGCCTGATATCATCTTGGACTTGAGACACAAAAGTAGAAACTGTAGAAATGCAGTCAGCAGTCAATTTTCCCCTCATTGTCCAGTAATGGGGATTACCAAGATAAAAGAGGATAAAATTTAAGATGAAAATCTCATCAAATCCTGTGTTAGTGTACAAGGTTTTAACTTTATAAAGTCGACTCTACTGTATCATATTTGATTTGATTAGCAAATTTCCAAGGTCCAGCCTCTAAATTCAACATGATCAAAACTTTGCTGAAAAACTTGTTGTATGTAATCTACTATATGCCTGCTGTTGTGTTGTCATGATTGGTGATTCATAGTTTATTATTATTATTTTTAGCAAGTATAAGGACTTTGTGTATAATTTTAAAAACACCCTCCTTTTTCTTTTAGAAAAATCATGCAGAATTTCAGAAGGATCGTTTATTCATCTCTCAATCATCATTGTTTTGCATTGCGTTATATGTTTTGCCCCCACAATAAATACAGGGCTTTGATCATAAAACTAAACATTGAAATATCATTTTACTAAGACATAAGAGGAGTTATTGAGTGATGACTGATATTTATGCATTTTACGTTAGTAGTCTGCTACAGTGTTAGATAGATCTATGATTTCATATTTCAAGCTTTACAGGGTTAATTAATTTTTACAGTACTGTTTAGGTATTAATGGGTAAAACATTAATGAGGAAAAATAACTAAGTGCATCTTTAATTAGGTTCAGTAGATTGTTGTTAGTATGTAGAGAATGCCTCCGCTGTAGTGATGTGGTTTCATACCCCCTCATCAGCTGCAGTCTCATTTCTTACTACTGCCTATAATTAACCTTTGTGTAATTAAAGGAACTCCCTGCCTTAATCCCAATGAAAGCAAAATGCAAAAATGAAAAATGAAAGCAATTGCAAAAAAAAAAACCTTTAAAAAAAGAAAAATTCTTTAAAGGGATTGTTCACCCAAAAATGAAAATGTCGTCATCATTTACTGACCCTCACGCTATACATGTATGAATTTCTTTCTTTTGCTGAACACAAAAGATGATATTTTGAAGAATGTTGGTAACCAAACAGCCATTGTCTTCCATAGCATTTTTTTCCCCCCATACTCTGGACGTCAATGGCTACTGTCAACTATTTGGTTACCAACATTCTTCAAAAAATCATTTTTGGTTACACTTTATTTTAAGGTGTCCTTGTTACAGTGCAATTGTACATTTAAGTACTGAGTAATATTAAGTAACTACATGTACTTACTATATGGTTAGGATTAGGGTTACTTGCATGTAATTATGCATAATTTATTGTTATTATAATAGTAAGTACATGTAACCTGTAACAAGGACACCTTAAAATAAAATGTTACCTAATTTTTTGTGTTCTATAGCTGAAAGAAATTCATACAGGTTTGGAACAGCACAAGGGTGAGTAAATGATGACAACATCGTCATTTTTAGGTGAACTATCCCTTTAAGCTCAACATGCCAAAATAAGAGTCACTTTTCTGCACCTGTCAATAACACTAGCTTTCGTCTCAGAGTGTGGAGCACCGAGTCTTGTCCCGGGACCCTTCGGCAGATCTGGAGTATAAGCAGCCAGACTCAGGCCTCTCCTCTCCGAACGCCACCCTGCCCACCCCAGCCCCCACCGCGGCCCATTTCGACATCTGCTCACCCTCCAGCTCGCTGTCCAATTACGACTCTGCAAACTCCAGCCAATCCAGTACTGGAGAGAAGAGGAGTGGCACGCCTCCCTCACGAGTACCGACAGGTCAGAGAAACACACCAATGAGCTCTCCGTATAATTGTATTTGCGCTACTTTTGCTAATATTATGCCAATATATATGTATCACCGATTCTTGAGAAGTGGGACAAAACAGGGTGCAAAATTGAAAAATTTAAACCTTGTACTCAGATAAATGAAACTACATTTATGTATAAGCTACTGAGCTAAGCTTTGATGCAACCTCCCAACTTTTCTCTTTTTTATCAAAATGTGCTTTTTACCTTGGACTGTGTAATATAATTTCAACTTTACCTTTGACAGCAATCAAGATATTTTTAACATTTCAAAACACATTCTCATGTTAGCAGACAGATTTTAAACTGCAAAAACTGGCTTATCTTACTTAGTATTTTTGTCTTGTTTCTAGTCAGAATATCTAAAAATTCTTAAATCAAGATACTTTTACTAGATTAGCAAAATGACAAGATATTTAGTCTTGTTTCCTGGGGAAAAAAAAAAAAAAAAACTAAATTAAGTGCATTTTGCTTAAAACAAGTAAAATTTTCTGCCAGTGGGGTAAGTAAAATATTCTTGTTTTAAGAATAGTTTACTTACCCCACATTTTACTTGTTTTAAGCAAAATGCACTTGATTTAGTTTTTATCTTATCTAGTAAAAGTGTCTTGATTTAAGAATTTTGTAGATATTTTGACTAGAAACAAGACAAAAATACTAAGTAAGATAAGCCATTTTTTGGCTAAGTAAGATAAGCCATCACATGTGACCAACAATTCCACAACAAATATAAAATATCATAAAGAAATATTATCAAAATATTCATCTGACGGAGGTGGCAGACCTGACAGAGTTGACACATCTGATGGTGTGACGAAAACCTGAATTTGTGGTAATTTTAATCAGATACATTGAATCAATCAATTACTGTATTAACACATTATTAACACATTATATATATATATATATATTAACTATGTTATTGTTTATAAAGCTTTTATTCAAGATTCACATTTTGATATATCATTGGAACAGAAATGATCTATTTTCTCTCATCTCAGAACAGTATGTCTGCTGTGCATCTGCTATGGTAACAAGGTAACTTTTTTTAAAAACAGTTATATGAACAGATAAAACAAATGGTTGTTACCTCTGTCCATTTATATTCACCAGCATCTTAATATTCAAATTTAAACATCTTAACAAATGATCCAGAAATAATCAGAACACATACGAATCATCAGAGTACAAATGAATTGTATTATGTATAGATATGTTTTATGCAGTGTTATGTTTTAATGTTCCCTGAATCTTATGTTCCCTCAACCCTAACCCTGCTAGAAGCAATATATGCTGTCAGGTCACATATTTAGTATTTATACATTATTAGAAAAATTAAACACTATTTTATAGTTAATATAATTAAAAATTACTTAAAAAACACAAAAATATGATGACTTCATGTTGAATGTCAACTCCGTCATTGGCCTGTCACCACCGTCAGAGAGAAAATCTTACGGTGGTGACATCTGACGGTGTTAACAAATTTGGCATTTCTTTCACAAAACAAATGGAGTTCATGTAGCAGCCATTTTGTTTTGTTTTTCTGTTGCTAGATGCTAATAGAACCTGCTTCAAGAGAATAGCATTATCTAAATATTTCAAATAATTTCCTCAGAAATTGGAAGATGGTGTTGACATATCATGGTTGTGACAGGAAATATTAAAATTAGGATTACATTTTAATGAATGTCTGACAGTGTTGACAAAACGTGGGGACACAACTTTGAAACCTTATGAAACATACATGTGTCATTTAAAAACAACCTTGCTTTGATTTGTGATATTATCATGTGTTGCTTTTGATAAAACAAGCTTTTTCATCATTAAAAAAAAAAGAATACATTTTTCTCCATTTTATAGCATATGAATGATTGAACCCTTGTCTGTGGACACACTGTTTTAGATGTAGTGAGATTGTGAGAAGACAATAAGGGTCATAGATTTGATATAATGATGAGAAAATTAAACTGAAGGTTATAATTGTGTTAAATACATTCTATTATTATTTAGAATTGAAAATATTTTCATTTTTAAAGCTAATAGCAGTTGCAATTGCTGGATATGTTTTGTCCTTTGTCTCAAGAATCAGTGGTATATAAGTTTGAAGTCATTAACTTTTTTTTTAAAGAAATTAATACTTTCATTCAGCAAAGATGCACTGAATTGATGAAAAGTGACAGTAAATACGTTCATAATTTTAGAAAAGATGTAGAGTATATTTCAAATGAATGCTGGGTAACACTTTAGTGGTAACACTTTATTTTAGGGTCTCTTAACTAGTTGCTAATTAGCATGCATATTAATAGAATATTAGCCATTTATTAGTAGTAATTAAGCACATATTAATGCCTTATTCTAGATGACCTTATTCTACATCGCTAATCCTACCCTATACTTAAACTTAACAACTACCTTACTAACTGTTAATAAGCAGCAAATTAGGAATTTATTGAGGGAAAAGTCGTAGTTAATAGTTAATAAGTGTTCCCTATTCTAAAGTGTTACTACTTTAGTTTAGGGACCAATTCTCACTATTAACTGGTTGCTTATTAGCATGCATATTACTAGCATATTGACACATATTAATGCCTTATTCTGTGTTATCATATTTTAGATCCCTTTATGACTTAAAAGTCATAGTTAATAGCTAATAGTGAGAATTGGTTCTTAAACTAAAGTGTGACTGAATGCTGTTCTTTTGAACTTTCTGTTCATCAAGAATCCTGAAAAAAATGTATCATGGTTTACACAAAAATATGAAGCAGCACAATTGTTTTCAATTGATAATAATAAGAAATGTTTCTTGAGCAGCAAATCAATATATTAGAATAATTTATGAATCATGTGACACTGAAGACTGGAGAAAAAATCAGCTTTGTCCACACAGGAATAAATTACATTTTAAAGTATATTAAAACAGGAAACAGTTAGTTTAAATTGTAATGATATTACAGTTTTTACTGTATTTTTGATCAAATGAATTCAGCCTGCCTATTAAAATTCATTAATATAAAATCTCCTAATTAACTTGATAAAAAATGTTCTCTTCCTGCATTCCTGTGTGTTTTGATCTCCCCCCTCTAAACTGACAATAGCCACCTTCTCAGCACATACGTTTGCTCAGTGCAGTGTGTTTGAAGCATTATATTAACAATGGTGGGAAAAGTTGAGCTCGCTGAAGCAGAACTCATTCAGAACAATGTTGCTATAGTATTGTCCGGGCAACCTGCTGTGAGGCGTTCCAGTAATGTCCTCTAGTGGACACATTTAGGACATCCATATACAACAGAGCTGTACATGATTACACTTTCACTACCAGTCAAAAATGCGGACCTACCTGACTGAAATATGTTATGATTTTAATCTTTCAATGATCATAAAACCTTTTTTCTAACATTTTTCATAATTTCCATACTTCCATTTGTGTTTATAGTTTTGAAGACTTCTTAGGATTGTTATTCTTAATTGTGGATCAGTGGTAATAATAACAAATGAGGTGTGCCCAGACTTTTGATTATTATAGTGTATATGACCTCATGATTGGAGCAGCACTTGTGAATATCATTCATAAATATAGAATATATTTTGCTGGTCTTTAAAATAAAAGGCAATGAGATTTTTCAAGTGTGAAACACTCCAAAACCTACATGAATTAATTAATTAATTAATTAATTAATGAAATGCACTTTTATTAAACAAGAACTGAAAAAAAAAATAGCAGGTAAATGAAAAAAGCAGAAAAATAACTACATTGAATGCAAGCAAATTTATTGACAAGATTGTAAAAGACATGTGGAATCTCATTTTTACATTTTTTCAACATTTTTAAAAATATAATTATGGTAATAACATAAAACACAATATACGGTAATACCTGAAATTTGCAATGGTCAGAAAGCAGTATTTTACTCAGTGTTTTATTTTTCTCATTAACCTACTACCCCCCCCCCCCCCCCCCCCCCCAATCAATCAATCAATCAATCAACCAACCAACCAACCAACCTACCTACCTACCTGTTTGTTTGGGTGATGTTTGTCTTAATAAATAATTAAAGAAATGTGTTTTATTGCAGGAGGTGAAGATTCGGCCATTACGGACATGCAGGCCTATATGGACATGCTGAACCCTGATGTAGCAGACAGTTCCCAGAATGCAAAGGAACATCCAGCACACATGCCGCCCCCTCCAACATTTCCCCCTCCTCCTCCTCCTCCTCCCTCAGACTCCTCCCACATACCCCCTCCTCCACCTGCCTACCCCCCACCCAAACCAACAGAGGAGGAGGTGTCCTCCGAGTACCTGAAGGTGAAGAGGAACCTTCGCCGAGTGGACAATGATGTAGTCAGAAAAGAGGTATGCTATATATTTTCTTTAAAAAAAAAAACAAAAACAAAAAACCATCAGTCATAAAGTTGTAATATCCTGCATTTTTTTCATCTTATACAAATATAAGATGTTCTGTTCCACTTACTAAAGTATAAAATGTACTTTTAGAATTTCCTCCCCGGTTCCCAACGACTTATTCCTGAAATTTGTGACTGCTATATAAATGAAATCAAAATTGGAGTTTGTGACTCAAGTTCATATCTCTTAACTCATTTTTTTGCAAGTTTACTCATAAAAGATCAACAAATACATTTAGACTCAAAAAGGCAATTTGGCCCAAAGAACCGAGACTTTCCAATTTTGAATGTTATGATTGCTCTCTTTTTCTATTGTGGTCTCCTTCTCTTTTTTAATGAACACACAGCTCTGCTATTGTTAAATTCACAATAATTCTGCCTTATACAGGCAGAAAACAAAGTCCACAATAAAATATACAGTATTTGAAAATTCTCATCCAACATTGACAAATTAAAAAATGATTAATGTTGTCTAAAGACCTTATGCGTCAGAGAAACAAGTGTGCAGAATTTCTTCTTTTCGTCTTTGAACTTCCGTTTTTGCGGTAGATCTGTAATATCACTGCTGAAGAGTAATTAGCTGAAGTGGATTTACTTATTGTAGATTTAACAAAACATATTATCCTTGATTCCAGTTTAAAATATAATGTTTTTATTGTCCTCCCTTCTGAAATGCCAGGATTTGAAATCACCCCATTCATGATGTCACGTTTGTCCTCTACACTCCCCTTAACATGTGTATGTAAATCAAGGTAGTGTGCTCTTAATAGCTCATGTCTGTCAATCAATCACTAGAGCAAAATCTGGAATAAAAAAAAAATGATGTTGTGGGACGTTGTTCTGTCCTTGGATGTAGACAAACTGAGCCTCCAAAAACTGTGCATACCCTTCGAAAAAATATTAATCTATTAGTAATGCATGGCTGAAGTTTATCTTTTATTATTATTATTATTTTTATTTTTATTTTTATTTTTATTTTTATTTTTATTTATTTTATTTTTTTTGCCTGAGTGATTTAACAAAAATGTTTTTGCTTGTTTGTATCATTTTGCAACACACTCTTTTCATATAGTTTATCATATAGCTGTAAGTTTTATAATATAGCAATAAGATATTCCATTAGGTATATATGTTATAATTACAATGTTATATTTATACAGATAATAGACAGTTGTGGTTGCATTGGTTCATTTTCTTTTGCATGACTCGGATCTGACTCGGGCTCAAACATACACCACTTTTACAACTCTGGCCATCTCTTGCTGTGATGGAGGAGAGCGCGGATATGGTGCAATGAACTTTATTCACAGCATTGGTGCTTACTCGTGTTTGTGAGAGAGGTAACACCCCTTGAAACAAAAAATGAATTTGGAAAATAATCATTTTGATGCAAAAAAAAAAAAAAAAAAAACTTTATAAACAAACCTCTGGAAACATATATAAAGATCTGAACATGCATTTCATGACCCCTTTAAAAAGATCATAGTTTATTTTGTTTAGCGCTGAATTCTGAGCACCATAAATGCAGCCCACATGGCCTCTAGTGAGTCATCATCTGCTGTGTTGCTGTTGACCAAACAGATATGAAGCCATGACGACTAAAGACCTAAAACACAATGTTTATTCACAGAACATAAAGGAATCATATTGCATTAATGGACAGTATAGAATAAAAGCCTAAAAGCCTTTACAGGAAATGCTGTACAATAGTGAACAAGAGTGAATCAATCTATAATCCTGTATGCCTATATCCAGGACTCGTGCATCGTATTGTCTCTCATGCGTGTCAGGCTCACGTTCAGAATAGAACAGCAAATGACTTCTACCACAACACAAAAACAGTCCAGCTGAAATGGAGACTGATTTCAAATACTCATAGGCATGCTCTGCATGGCATGCAAAATAGCACTAATGTGAAGTGCACAAGAGACATAACTCACAGAATTGATTGCGGTAGAGTACTTGCTTTGTCAAATATATATCGCCCTGTGTGAGTATCTGCATGCATACGGTAGACTGTGCTCACATAGGGCGTGCTTCACTCTTAGAAGAAAAGGTTAAAAAATTAACCTTTTGAGGTTCCTGCAGATTGCAACTGTGGGGGAACCTTAAAGGTTCATTTTTGAACCTTTTTGAAAAAGTTCTAATTGGAACCTTCACTTAAAGGTGCATTAATGGCCCTCACAGGATCCTTTTTGAACCTTTTTCTAGATAGCAATAACATTATTATTATTGTTGTTGTTGTTGTTATTAATTTATTATTATTTATACATTACTAATCCAATTTCACTATATAGACAGAACACCATGATTGTCCATAAACTGTTTAATACATACATATGTATTACAAACAAACCAACAAACACATAAATAAATAAACAACAATCAACATCATGAATTTATATACATATACATTAATTTAATAAAAAAAAAAACAAAACTGGCCATTGTGGGTGGCATATTGGTTTTGGCATTATGATACATTAAACAGTTTTCAATGAATGTCAGGGTGTCTCTCAACTTTGAAGCATATTCAGTGTTGAAGATGAAGTGTAGAGCCGTGTTCACATCATTTACTTCATAGACCTCCTCCTCCCCTTCCATCATTATTTCTAAAAGAGACTCTGCATCCAAGGCACCTCCCTTTATAAACAGCACAGGGTTAGGTATATGTGGTTCCTAAACAAGGAGAAAATAATGTTAGACTATAACAATATTTAGTAGTTAAAGTGAAATTTATTATTTTATTTTTTTTAAATTAAGATTAAAAAAATGAGCCAGTAATAAATCTTTGACTTTTTGTGAACCTGTCACAATGTAATACAGGCTTTGAAAAGAAAGATGAGGCAGTGTAAACTATATTGTCATTATAATAATGGTAATAGAGAGGGTGGCAAGTGGTCATGAAAAACTAAATTCTGAGCGTTTTGGTTGCAAGAATCCCTTACTAATATTATAAGTTGACATCAGTGAGAAAAATTGAATTATAAATATAACAAATTGTAATCAAAAGTATATGACCTCATTAAAGGGCTATTTTGTCGTCATTTACTCTCCCTGATGTTGTTCCAAACCTGTATAACTTTTTTTCTTCCGCAGAACTCAAAATAAGATATTTTTAAGAATATTAAAGAATGTCCATATGATGAAAATCACTGGGGTCCAAAACAACATATCAGTGATTTTCAGTGACATTCTTGAAAATAACTTCTTTCACAGAACAAAAGAAAGTCATACAAGTTTGAAACAACATGAAGGCGAGTAAATGATGACAGAATTTAAATTTTTGTTTGAATAATCCCTTCATTCATTCATTCTTGCTGCTGTTACTGTGGAACCTGCATGGACACAAACAGTTTCAGAGAATAACCCCATAAACAAATGTTTAGAAGAAATCATAACCAGGAGAAGGGGTTGAAAAAAAAAATTGATAGATTTAAATATTATGGATAAACTGTTCCAAATACACTCACCTCACTGATGACATAAAGAGATTTCAGACTCTCCTTTAATAGAAGTGGAAACAGCAGGACAGCAGCAACCACTGAGACCTTAAATATAATTTTTTTAAACTGAATATGGCATGTTTCTGATCATTGTGATTCTTAGCTTTACTGTTCATGCAAATCAGTTATTTATTACCTTTGTGTGCCAAATCAATGCATATTTGTTTTTCTTCATCCAACTCAGTAACGGTATCTACCCCAACTGCGTTTCTTTGGCACTCATTGATCACTGTTTGTGCCACCAGACTCTGTCTGTCTCTGTCTACCCCAACTGACCTTGGCCTCTTTTGATATAAATCTTGGCCAGATAATAGATCCTCCATCTACAAAATAAAAAAAAAAAATAAACATATATGTGAAACATTCTTACAGAATAATAGAAATGTTAGTATTGAAGAGTCACTTTATTTTAGCAAACCTACCTCTACAGTGGTTGCCATAATTTTTGATTGACTGGTAAAAACATTTTTACCCTCATCATTCTCTAAAATTATAAACTTACTGCATTTTGGAAATTGCCATGTATATGTGCACATCGAATCAAACAGACCTTTAATTATTTTTGATCTTGTGTGCTTTGTCCTGTCAAAGAAAAAAAAAAATCTGCTCTCAAGTCTCTCTCTTTTTTTTTTTTTTTCTTTTTTTTTTGCTACAATATGTTGCTACAAACAAGCAATATGTTGTCTTGAGATTGATCCAGCTGAAATATCAATTGGAAGTCCTACAAAAAAAAGTTTGCAGAAAGGTGCATGTTAGTATGGTAAAAACAGCTCAAAGATAACAATATAGTTCAGCTAAACATATGTGGACACCTGACATCACACCTAACTGAGCATCACATTAAAAATGGTTCTTTCATACATCCCATTAAATAATTATAATAGTTAATAATAATTAGTAAAGGTGCCCACATATTTTTAAACACGTAGAGTAGTAACTTACTCATGGTGTCTGTGGTCTTGCTGGCATCTCAGTCTTTAGGTTTTCTTGTAATCTTATGAATTTAACTTAATACTTCATTTTTGGGAATATTTAAGCTTTCATAGTCTCAATTAGTTTCATTAAAGTGTCTCCATCAATTTCAGTCTCTGTTAAAACAACAGGAGACATAAAATTATAGTTTATAAAGTTAGAGTTATAAAGACTGTTATAAAGTACATACAAACAGTATTATTTTAATTCAACATACTACCTTGATAGGTACAACATCTGAGAAAAGGTCTTGAGGTGTAGTAACCGCAGTATACGCGGAATAATTAACTCTGGGCCGGTAAACTGACTTTATTGTGGCCACATATTGTGGCCACATTATCATCGTGTGTTTTTAATTTTTCTACAATTCTGTGCCCCGTCGTCATTTATTCATTATGTAACACACAATTATGACATTACGTAGGTGTTATTTTCATAGCTTTTCAAAAAGGTCATACTTTATTTGAAAGGTTTTGTTGTCTTACCTCAGATATATAGTTTGTTTTTATTCTCAAAATCGAAACAATATAATCATAATAGTAATAATAATAATAATAGTAAAACAACTACTAATAAAGAAAGAAAGAATTAAAGAAAGAAAGAAAGAAAGAAAAATAATCTTGCTGATGAAACCTTACACAACACGTAGATATGCTTGACATTTGAAGGAGTGTTACAGAATGATATAATGGTGTTCCTCAATAATATAAACGTGCCCAACCTGATCATGTCTAAAAGGTGTTTGCCAACCAGATTCATTTAAAATAATTCGCTGAGATTTGAAGGTTGAATGTGGTATGGGGAAAATTTAAAGGATGTACGGCTGTAAAATATGAAGCTTCTTGTTCATTTATGAACATAAAACTTAACTTTGATTTTTGTGACCTAAAGGTTATTGTGCAATTTAGAGATATGTGAGGTGGTCATGGGGCACAGACGAAACACATTGTTTATGTTACGGTCACTGTGCAGTGCACACACTATAGCCACACGAAGACAAAGGTTTGAAGAGAAGGAGGTATTTAATATAATTCCACGATCAAGAAGTCCAACACACACAGGGTAACATAAGCAATAACCGACAAACACTAACTGAAAGGACTGGGGCTTATAAACACAGGACAATCAAAGAACTAAGGAGACACACCTGGAGCAGATTAACACAATTAGACTGGGGAGAAACTGGGTCACAGGGAACACATGGGGAGCAAAAACCACAACAAAACAGTCCAGGGGCGTGACAGTTTAAACTCAAGGCCTAAACATTTTGGTTAAACTGATGGAGGCCACAACTGCATCTGACATCACAATTAGTAACTGAATATGAGTAAATTCATTAATACTGAGTATGTGAATTAGTAATTTAATAATGTAACAAGCAAGTGGTGTTCTAACTGTACTCAGTCTAGTCTTTACAGTACATCTTAGAAAAGGTTCATGAAAGAACCTTAAATATGCTAGGTTCTAATATGAACCTTTTACCACAACAAAGGTTCTAAAAATAACTGCTAAATAACCAGTGGATCATTATAGAACCTTTAAGTTCAACTTTGAACCTTTTCGATAGCTAGAAGTTCATATTTGCACTTTAAAGTTCTTTTTTTGAACTCTAAAGGTTCAGTCTCTTCTAAGAGTGTTGATTGATTTTATCATTGCAAAATGTAAACTATATTATCATCCAGCACTGATCTGCTAAATTAGACTATAAGGCATGACGATATTAAGTTATTATAAACATTAGCATAATTTTCTATAAAGCTGCTTTGAAACAACTTGTTTATTTATAATCTACTTTTGACTTATCCTTCACCGTTAATTATTTATTTATTTTTGGTAACACTTTAGTTTAGAGACCAATTCTTTCTAACTAGTTGCTTATTAGCATGCATATTACTAGCATATTGGCTGTTTATTAGTACTAAGAAAGCACATATCAATGCCTCATTCTGCATCCCTAATCCTACCCCATACTTAAACTTAACAACTATTTTACTAACTATTAATATGCAGCAAATTAGGATTTTATTAAGGAAAAAGTGAGAACTGGTCCCCAAACTAAAGTGTGACCTTATTTTATTATTATTATTATTATTTTATTTATTTTTTTTTAGCTTTTCACAATGCATTCTGTAAAATATGTCACAATACAGAAGTAGACTGGTTTGTGAATGCCGTTTCAAGTTTTCTTTAAAATGACTAGGTATTCAGCTTTAGAACAGAACTAAAGATTTCAGAATATTTTGTGAAATTTCAACCACCATTGTGTTGTTAATGACTGAACGTCTTAAAAAGTTAAAATAAGTGCATTCAGGCAAAATGATATGATGATTATACAGCTCACTTAATTACAAAGACCAGCTTGCATCCCATCTGAGTCCTGTGTAACTAAATATTCCATAGAGCTTTAGTCATTCTGTATAGCCCTATAATAGCAAATCATTCCCTGTGGATTTAACACTGAAACGTCTAATTAACACACTTACCGTCAGCTCGTCCTTTTTTAATTGGCATGGAATACATATGTAGGTGTAAAATAACACCTTGGTTAGCTTTGACAGTAAAGCAGCACAATATGGTCTAATTAATCGTACATGAACTTAATCACAGCGGTTTTTCATAAATAGCACACAGTGGTGCACAGCGGCCATTAGAAAGAATCAGACCAGCAATGTATCTTCTGTTGTCTGGCCAACAAACCTCAGTCTGTGCATTAAAAAAACAGCCCTGTGCACGCTAATCAAAGCCCAGAGCAGGTGCACACACTCATATAGACAAAAACACAATGCTACTTTTGTGTTCCCGTTAATGAGGGCTTCCATTAGCCGAGCTGACCTCGCAAAAGCTGTAATGATGTGCTGCATGATGGACTTGACATTAATTTAACTAATTAAACTGTCAGATATGCAGCACATCCCAACACACACATTCTCTGATCATTACAGGGAGTTCAGCTGTGTTGGAGTACTATTGTTGGAGTATGAAGAGCAGATAATGCACTTTTTGTCTCCTGTGTTTGCAAAGTATTTGAAGTAGTAGCTCAGATCTTCCCATCAAAACTTGTTTGGATGATTGCTGGACTAACTGATGAGAAACACAGCAGAATTTAACACTTCACTTAGAATGCAATTAATATAAGTATTCAGAACCCCCCAAAAGTATCTTGATGCTTAAAATGTCTGAATGTCATTTTAATTCATTTTCATTGTCTTGCTTCACCACACATTTTATGATGAATTCAGCTCTCCAATTTGAAGCACTTAAGCAGTGCAGGTAAAGTGTCATTCATTACTTTATTCAAGGTGTAATGAGACCTTCAGCTAGACCCTGTCCATGACCTCTGACCCCCGGAACGACCCACTGTCTTCTCTCAGACAGTATCTCTTCCACTGAGACACAGAACAATTTTGAGTCTCCAGAAGAAAAGTGTCCCCATAAGTTTAGCATATACTAAGGATGTGGCAGCCTTCATAACTTTAGAAAATCCCCCACTTTTTAGCAGATGATCATTATGGCACAGATGCAAAAAATAAAATGTCCCTCAGATTTCAATGCTTGTAAAAAAAAAAGGTGGTGTTTACAGTCATGCACTACTGTGCATCAGTCTATGGACAATGCACTGAAATAAATGTTAAAATATTAATCTTTCATTTTCACTTTAAAGTTTAAAAGTTAAACACATCAAGGCAACATAATGCAGATTATGTCTGAAAGATCTTTCAACTACTGTCTTAATAATTGTAAGTAACACTACTTTGCTTTGCCAGTTTGAACTTTTCAGTAAATGCAAAATACCTGATTCAGCCTATAATTCATCATGTCAAGTACAAATTTATACATATACGTGTTTGTTTGTGTTACTCAAAAGGTCCTGTAAGCTGAAAAATATGTAGTAGGTTTTTATTTTTATTTTATATATATATATATATATATATATATATATATATATATATATATATATATATATATATATATATATAAATATATAAATATATATATATATATATATATATATATATATATTTTTTTTTTTTTACAGTGTATAAGTGCATTATAGTGATATTTTATGACCTAGACTGACTTAATCCAGTCCATAATGAACTTTACTGAGCTGAAATACATTCAACTTCTAATGAAAATAAATACTTCAATAAGTCATGAAGAAAACTACTAGAATCTGTCACCTCAAACCATATGCAGTCTGCTTTTCCTTTTATGGTTAAAGACTTTAGGCTGCAGAGCAGCTGTGATGCTGTTGGGTGGGGCTGAACATGAGGTGGGATTTAGAGCTGTCAATCAAACACTAGTTTAATAGATTATATGTGCTTTCTTTTCAGGTGGTGCAAGCACATCACAGTTTGAATTTATTTTAAAAATAAATTGAGATATTTCTTCATCTCATTTGTTTCTTGTAGAGACCACAATAGGATTAAATACAGAGCAAAGAGTTTAGCATCTTTAGTCTTATAAGAGATCTCAACAACGTCACACAATTTTCCAAGAATTTGAATGATCTGTGCTGTCATCAACATAGATACAAAAAAATATAATGAAATATAAAGATTTATAATGCTCATGTTACATGAAGAGGTGTAAAACTCATATATGCAGAGAGAAATATAATATAGACTGTTTATTCTCACACAAATATTGACTGTATCATTATTTAGAGGGCAGAACATGGGAAGAAACACTGTGTGCTCAAGGAAAAACATCCTCTTCCTTGGGTACCATGATAACATAAGTATGCACAGCAGCCGCATACTGGCACATTTCTGGGTTGTGTTTAGTCTAGTTTGAGTCACTTAAGGTTAGTTTGTTTATAGAGCTCTAATATATTTGAATACCACACCAGGCCCATATTAGGCTATAATTCGCTCCACATACACTAGAATGTTATATAAGTCCACCTGGATTCACTTTTGGGTTTAAATGTAATGTACTTCATTTGACATAACGCTGATACACTTTAACAGCAGAGTCACATTGTGTTTCATTTTTAATCCACATGGCTCTGCTGCAGTCTTATCACCCACTGCCGCTTGCTATTTCCATAAATCAGCTACCTTTAGTTTGAACGCGATCTCCATGTTTATTTGTAATCAGATTCTCTTTGGTGGCCGGTCTGCATAATGCAATCCTTCGACCGGTGAGAAAGCCGAGCCGGAGTGGCCATGCTTGGCCACTGTGTCACAATGCTTTGCATAAGAGACCACGAGCGCTGTGAGCTGTGGTTGGATAACAGGTGAGCAGTGAAGTCATCGCTCTGGGACGTGATTGTTTGGTGGGAGGCTGAGGGGCGGGGAAAGGCAAAGCGAGCGCCAGGTAGCGTGACGCACAGCAGAATGGAGATCTAGTGACACCTGTGCATCTACCGGCTCCCGGTTTAAAGCTTTGCGTAGGGTGACAGCACTGTGGGAAGAAATAAGGGCAGTCGGAAAGGGTAAGACTGCAATTCAGTGTTATTTTGTGATGAAGTAATAATGGCGGTAGGAGTTAAAACTGAGCTGGTTTGCTGGACTTGTGATACTTCAGCTTTGTTTGTAATTATATAATTGTCTATGCACCGGCTGTGGGTTTTTTGATAGTTTCTCAGGCGTGTTTATTATTTGTGTTGAGTTAAGATCAGGTTGCTTGCCTACTGTGATAACCTAGAAAACCTTCAAATGCATTGCATGCAGAATCAGATAAACATTCAAATGCATGAATAGCACTGCATTCATTTAATTCACTCAAGTGAGCTTCAGCTAACGTTACTGCACATGCTTTAGATCTTTAGATGCAGAAGCCTGGAGAATACGTATTGGTGACTGGTGATGAAAAATTCAGCAGGTTTGAAATAGGCTCAGGTCCATCCACATTGTATAGTGGTCAGCTAGCCTTTCAAACAGCGATTTCCCTGAGGTAATAATCAAACCATCTGCACTGGGCTGACTCGAGTTACACTGGGAGTAACTCTGCAGGGAGGACAGTGCTTTAGACAACAATGCAAATCGGATGCTGGAAGGACATGAATGGACAATACCATCCACAGGGCCGGCGTGAGAAATAAAAAGCCACAGATGACAGAATTCAAATTCTTTGTCATGGATGTTTTTTTTATTGGGTGTATTTATTTTCAGATAGAGATCGATATCAATATAGAAATCAATATTGCTTTTGTTTGACCGAAATAGATTGTTTTGTTATTTATTATTATACGAAAGGTCCCATAATTTTTTTTTTTTTTTTTAAATGACAATATCACATTAAACAGCTGATTAACAGCTCACATTTGTTGCTTTGCTTCACTATCCTGTGACTTTATTTGTTTTAGAATTGCATTGCATAAGGTTGATTACTATGCAAATTCAAGGACTTTGCATTAGGAAAATCTTAAGAACAGGAAAACAAAGCATTACCTTTTTTGTGTTGGAAATTTCTAGAAACTCTCGAAACCGCATCTGTGATTGCTGTAATGAAATTTCTGTACTCCTAAAGGCAGGTGGATAAAACTGGTTTTAGATCAGTGATGAAGATTCACTATCATAGACAAGTGAGTGACAGCTGCAGAAAGTGAAACCATTCGGTGCATTAACACTGAAACAGCATTCAAGGGGTCAGCCAGTGTCTCTTGTAGCCTGATGTGTTATTTGCCTCTGTGAAGCTTAGAAATCTATGTTAAGTTCAGCTTTTGTGCCATGAAAAGTCTTTTTGTTTTCAGGCAAATCAGCTGGAGTCACATGAGGCTTTGCCACATGAACACAATAGGAATTATTAAGAGTTTATGTGGCTTAATGTGTCAGGATTGCTTGAAGCAATATGGGATGAAAATTCAGATTTCTTGTCCTAGAATTGTGTTTAAAAATAGCAGTGGTTTGTTCCATTTTCAAGCAGTGAAGGAGAATTGTCAAAATTTTGTCTGACAAATTATATGACAAATTTCACACTGACATTTCTTATGCCTGTCTCATAAAAAGTCAATATAACCTCTTTTTATGGCGTGTTTGTGTGTGGGCAGGAAGACAGTATTCAAATATGTGAATGTGACATGACATTTCAGTGACAGTAGTTTCCTCAGTGTGACATGCTATAATTAATCTAGAACTATGTTAAACATTTCCTGTATTATAACAATTCATAGTTTTTTGTTTTGTTTTTATAAGCACATAATATTTGAGAGACTACATAGTATATTTGCTACAGTGAAAAAAAAAGCTACAAATTGATGGTGTAAAATGGTCATTAGATGTCTAAAATATACACTCCCTGACATACATAAGAATTTAAACCTAAAATTGTGATGTTGGTAAAAGACTTCATAGACATTATTTGTCACCTACCCATGTTCTAGTATATTTTCATCTATTTAATAAAATGTTTAATATATTTTCTGTTTTCTAAGCTAATAAAGCACTGAAAATAAAACCATAGTTTTTGTTTACCTATTCCACCCTGCCCACTATAAAATAATAATAATAATAATAAATTAAACAAAAAGGTTTACCTAGTTCCCATCATGCTTTGCTTTAGACTGTATAAGGAGAGTAAATGTTAAAATGAAGTGTTATGAAATGTGTTTTTACACAAGAATTATATAAATAAAAATGTGTTAGTGATAATGTTCTGTTTTGTCAGGATTTAAAGTTTCTTCTGGTGTGTTAAAGTTTAGAGCCTAGATTAGGTCAAAAATGGGCCAAAAACATTACTTTATTTATGCTGTATGATGCTTTATATAAAACACAATAACTGTACACATACCAATGTAGCGATAATCTTTTTGCTAGTTATATTAACATAGTCATGTGCACTACTGCTAGCTAACAACTGATGCAAAGGATTTAAGTTAATTTGATGTCTCTAATTTTAATGATGTTTTTGCTTAGTTCAGTTCAAGTTCAGTTCAAATTTTAGTTACACAAAGTATTTGAGTACAGTTCATAGCGTAATTTAATTTAATTAAAAAAAAAAATACTATTAGTGGACTCCTGAAATAAATTCACAGCACTCATACATATTGTTTTTTAAGCTTAAATGCAGTGTTGGGTAAGATACTTTCAAAAAGTAATTAATTACTATTACTAATTACATCATCAATATTGTATTTAAAATACTTTACTAATTACTCTCTCTGAAAAGTAATTTAGTTACTCAATAAGTAACTTATTTATTCAAATCGATAATTAGGCTACATCTTAAAATCCCTATAAACCTTAAAGCATAGACAATAGAAATTAAACTCTTTATTCTTTCAATTTGAGTCAAACATAGAATAGTTTAGCCTTTTAGCTTTAAAACAACTGTAATACTTAAACGTTTTTTACAAAAAAATGTAACCTTCTTTGGTTAACAAATAGAAATACTCTGCAAAATATCTGAATAACAAAAAAGCTTAAGAAAAGTTAAACAATACATTTCAGTTTGGCAAGATGTTCAGGAAAAGCCCAACTAGTAAAATCCATACAGGTGTATGTACAAATAACACGTTAACTAATGCAGGAAAGAATAAATTACAGAAATGATCTCCTCCACTGAATAAAGCCGTGTCAGATCGCACTGTTCTTCTAAGGTAAATTCTGCTTATTCCTCATAGCAGGTCTTCTTTCAAAAACTATGAAATTTAGATGAATCTTGATTTTTTTTTTATCATTTTTTTGTATCTAGGTGAGGGCATTTGCGCACAGGTGATTGCATATAATGAGCTCAGATACGGGAAAGGCTGTACTTCGCTTTAGTTTCATACGGATTACATAATCAGAGAATATCCGTTTTCGATTTGAATTCGTTCATTTAAACGTAGACACTTCAAGCTTTCAGATACAGGAGAGACTGTACCTCACTTTAGTTTCATGCGGATTACATAAGCAGATAATATTCGTTTTCGAATTTTAATTTGTTTATTTAAAAGTAGACACTTCAAGCTTTCTGTAGACATATTTCTCATGTTTCTGTGTCAAGTATTGTTTGTGATGTGTAGAAAGTTGCTCACGGAGACCCAGACGGCAGAAACCGCACCCTGTTTATTTTGTTTATTTTACAGAAGCACAATGTTTTGTTGTTATTGTCAGTGTATACAAATAAAAGTAGGCCCTTTTTAGATTCGATTGATTTTAGTCTTATCTGTATCTGAGTATTTAAGGTTTCTCAGTGAATCAGGAAAAACTGAACGTGAACACGCCGGCGCTCAGAGGGTTAAAGACGCTGCATACAATTTTATCTTTAAACTGTAAATTTAGATTTCAAATTCAATACTGATTTTAGAACTGTTGAAATTATTTACAGTATGTAATGCAAGTACTTTATAAGTAACTGTTACTTAGTAACGCGTTACACCCAACAGTGCTTAAATGTTTTAAAGCAATTTCCAAATTAACCTAACTGCTGGGTTTTACAGCTAATACCACTGATGAGGGCTGTAGATGAGATGAAGTGGTTGATGAGATGAAGTTTTTAAATGGCTGATTGGTAAACTTAAGCATGTTTATGTTGTTTCCATTACTATAAACATGTGCTGCTCATTTCTCCAGCAGCTGAATCCTGGCGAGGGCCACGAAAGGCTTCGAAGAGTCGACTCTAATCGAAAGTCCCGCAGCTTCAGCAAGCAGCCCAGCACTGGGGATTACTACAAAACCCTGGGTAGCGATACCGCAGACCAGCACCCTAACAGAACCATGGCACCCAACGAGGAGGTAAACGTCAGATTCTGTTTCATGGTCATGTATCTCCAATTCCAATCTCCAAAAGTATGAATCCATAATGGTTATCAGTATGCTGGTGCATCTTAAGGCTGAATTCTGGACTGGTGTTTTAGTGATCTCAGGTATACAATGGTGGCCAAAATTGTTAGAACACTTGGCATATTTAAGAGGTTTCAGTTGTTTTTTGTTTTTTTTTTAATTGGCCATTACAATACCCATAAAACAAACTATTGCCGGAACTGCCTGCGACGGAAGGAATCTGCTGGAACATTGAAAATGATGGACTGGCCCCCTCAAAGTCCAGACCTCAACCCCATCGAGCAAATTTGGACAGATCTATTGTACATTCAAAGGAAAGACTTTGGCTTGAGTTGCAGAAAGCATGGGATAACATTACTGTTGAATTTCTCAGGAAATATATTGACACTATGCCAGAGAGATGTGCTGCTGTAATTGCTGCAAAAGGTGGACATAAAGTTAAAAGTAGAAAAAACAGTACGACTCACTTCATCTGATATTTGTTGTTCTCAGAGCAACCATCTGCAGGTTTCAAGAACATTATGAAATGAAATCATGTTTTGGAGGCAAAAAAAAAAAGGTCAGTATTTTCAAATCTGTCAGGTGTTCTAATAATTTTGGCCACCACTGTAGTGTATATAGGGATAGTTCAGCCAAAAATGAAAGTTTAATTTACACAGCCTCGAAATGTTCGAAATGAACTTGTATGAGTTTCTTTCTTCTGTGGAACATAAAAGACATTTTGAAGAATGTGGGTAACCAAACAGTTAATGGACCCAATTGACTTCCGCAGTATTTTTTTTTTTCACCATAATATGGGAGTCAATTGGGACCATCAATAGTATGGTCGCCAAACAGAAAGCAGTTGTTTCCGGGACAGCCAGTTCTCTTCAGTTTGAATCAAGCTAGCTTCACTCCCTCACCTGTCACATTACAACACAAATCTATGCAAGGTGTGGCAGCCCAGAGTTAGCACTGCAGTTCAACATTTATTGTATACATATTCGGCTGCTGGGTAAACAGTGCTCAGTCTTTCTTTGTTGTGTTATGTAAGTCTGATGGCTGGGACCGAGAAGTACTGTGTTTGAACTGTCCATTTACTAGCACAGATTTCTCTTATTATAACTGCAGTTTGACTCATAGGATAGAATACTTTGAGAAAGAATATCTTTTTAACATAGCACTTGTTTTTTTCTAGACAATAATGATTGATTGGATAACAAATTTGGTTTTCTTTTTTTTTTTTTTTTTTTGTAAGAGTGGTTCACACAAAAATAAAAATTCTGGGTTATTTTAAGGTCCAATTCTTGCTATTGACAAACCATACCATAACTACGACTTTTGCTTCAATAAACTCCTAATTAGCTGCTTATTAATAGCTAGTAAGGTAGTTGTTAAGTTTAGGTATTGGGTAGGATTAGGTATGTAGAATATGGTCATGTAGAATATGTGCTTTGTAAGTCCTAATAAACAGCCAATATGTTAATAATTAGCATGGTAATAAGCAGCTAGTCAATAGTGAGAATTGGTCCATACTTAAGTGTTACCAAATTCTGTCATAATGTACTCAACCCCATTGTATCAAACCTGTATGACTTTATTTCTTCCATGCAACACAAAAGGAGTTATCTAGAAAAATGTCCAAGCTGCTGTTTTCCCTTTAAAAGTGAATGGTGACCACATACATTCCTGGTCCTTTTCTATTTACATTATTTGGAAAATAGCAGCTAGGACATTCTACTAAACCTCTGTTTTCCCAGAGGTGGGTAGTAACGAGTTACATTTACTTCGTTATATTTACTTGAGTAAATTTTTTGAGTAACTAATTCTTTTAGTTTATATTTAAAGATGGGTACTTTTACTCTTACTCAAGTACATTTTTAGTGAAAAAACGGTACTTTTACTTCGTTACTGTGGGCGACGCTCCTCTCGTTACTTTATCTTAATGCAATACAAGTTAAAAATGCTTCAATTTATTCCAAACGTGCTGTCTACTTTTGACGAGCGATGAGCGATGCCCATTCGCGAATGATTCATTCTTTTGAGTCAATTCTGTTCAAAGGCTTGTTCAAACCAGTTGGCAAACCAGGGAATTGGTTCATGAATCAGTTTGAATGATTCGTTCAGTTCCCTGCGGCATGCGCCGAGTCGTCTGAAGCGGTTCTCACTCAGAGTTGTAACAGAAAGTTTAAGAACATCAAGAGCATTGAAGACGTGGCTTTGGATCTACAGTCAATTGAAAGCAAATCTGCAAAGGTTATTGTTTGCTAGCTATGAAGATCTTTATTAGATGAACACCGCGTGTGCTGTCTACGCTTCCACAGATAGGCTACATTCGATTACAATACACTATACCACAATGGTATTACCAGTTTGTTGTACATGTACCTTATACATTAAATACAATGTATAATTTATACATTAAATAAGCTGTCACAAATTATGAAACCCGCGTTAGCGGCACGCGACCTGTTCCGAGGATGCCTAGACACAATTAATATTGATATTTTCACAATATTTACACTTACAGAAATATACATTTGTTTACATTTTGCAGAACAGATGGAAGAAGATCCGTCAATGTGCATTTGTTTCGTTATGTTCAGATGTTCAGTATGTGAGGAGTTTTCTTCTCCATGTCAGAGGTTATATAGCCTACATATATACATATATAATACATAATTAATATACTTTAAAATATAATTTAATTCAGTTATGCAAATCAGAATTTTCATCAGCTGTTACTCCAGTTTTCAGAGTCATATGATCCTTCAGAAATCATTCAGTGTTGGAAACAGTTTTGCTGCTTAATATTTTTTGGAACCTGTGACATTTTGTTCAGGGTCCTTGATGAATAGAAAGCTAAAAAGAACAGCACTGATAATAAATCAACATATTGGAATGATTTCTGAAGGATTATGTGACACTGAAGACTGTGTGTATGTGTGTGTGTATATACAGTATATATACGTATATATATATATATATATATATATATATATATATATATATAGATAGATAGATAGATAGATAGATAGATATATTATCTATATATTTAAATAAAAATAGACTAGATATTCCGTATGTGATCCAAAGTAACTAGTAACTAAGTACTTGAGTAGTTTTTTTTTTTTTTTATCCGATACTTTTTACTCTTACTCAAGTAACTATTCAGACTATTACTTTTACTTTTACTTAAGTAAATATTTCTATAAGTATTTTTACTTTTACTTGAGTACAGTTTTTGGGTACTCTACCCACCTCTGTGTGTTCCATGCAAGAAAGAAATTCATACTCATGTTTCTCAAAAGCATCATCAGCCTACTGTAAGAAGATGATAGAGACCACTGGTGCCAAAAGTTTCTAATCTACTTAAGTTTCATATAAAAGATTACGGGAGTATGTATTACAAGAAAAGACTATTTCAGGCTTTTTACTTCAAAAATTTACATTTAATTCACTGTTACTTGTCATTTCTTTGTAATTATTTATGAAATTGACTAGCAGTTTCAGGGTAAATCCTTCACCAATTTATTTTCAGTGTAACAACATGAGGGTAAATGAAGACAAAAATGTATTGTTTCTGTTTATTTGAAGTTTTGCTTTGACACAAAGCAGTTTTGCTGCTTTGACAAAATATGCATTGTAAAAAGCCCTATATAAATAATGGTGACTTGACTTGACTTGACTTGACTTGACTCGAAGTAATCCTAAGGAATTTAAGGAGAAACATCTGAGACACTTAACTTAGAAATCCATTATCCGAGCTGTGCTAATTTGCATTCTTTTTTTAATGAGAACTTTTAGGAACACATTTGAGACAAATTTGATACTTGAATAAAGAAGAGCTCCATTAATTCTCCAGAGCTATAAGATTTACCTCTGTGATGAACACGCACAATGTGATCTAGAATACATATAAGCATTTCATACGGCCCCTTTCTGCTATCAGATCTAATCTTCATTGAGCTAATTAGATGCCCAGCGGGGCGTCTGGCCACTTGATTGAACCAGATGGCGCTCCACATGTCCTTCTGGGTAATGACCCATTAACACGGACATGCATGCGACATGAAACGTACCATATGCTGGAGACAGTGATGATGAGGAGGAGAGGAGGGGATAAGGGGCACGTGTGTGGCACACGTCCAGGAGGCGGGGGTGTGTGGGGTGAAAGGTCAGGGCTTGTTTACGCAGCGTCAGTTTTAGAGGTGGTCTCTGGAGATGCTGAGTGTGAAGGATTGTGGCTCTTAGCTTAGCAGATGTCCTTTCATTCCAGCAAACCACTCAATTAGATCTATTTATGTATTCATTACCAGCTGCAGTGCATATGGTGGGGCGCAGTGGGAGGTATGTTGGTCAGATTAAGTGTTTTGGGGAAGTCTATTTGTTAGGTTATTCTGCCTATGACCATTTTAGTGTCCAAAATGTGATTTTTTTAAATTGACATTTATGCCTGTAAAGCCTGACATTTGAAATAATTATCAGAAAGAAATCAATTTAATTTTTGAAATGGAACAGTTTATTGAGCTTTTAGACTAACTAGTTTTTAAAAAATCACATTTGCATATTCAGAGGACTAAAATGAGCAAAACATATGCAATTTGGAGCAGTTGCTGATATTAATATGACTAAAAAGTTAAGATGAAATTCTGATAACTTATAAATCAATGAGATCTTTATAACAGACTATTTGAAATAAAATGTTTATAAATGTCAGTTGTCACACTGTATCTCCCAGTAAGATATTTAAATGTTTAGTTTTATGATGAAAGCTCTGTAGATTTTATTGTGGGCAGCAAAACACATGCAATATGATTGAGAGATGAACAAATAAACATCCCTCAAAAACCTGATGTATTATGTTTGATAACCATGATTATTCAAAAAAATTATGTACGGATAATAAAGTGAAGAGGGATGTTTTAGAATTATATTAAAAGGCCTTTTACTTGCTAAAAATTTTGAACTATCAATCTGTGGTCAAAAAGCATGTAGAAGATTGCGTACTTAATTATGTTGATCTCTTTTAAGTCTTAATTATGTTGATCATTTAGAGGCCTTTGAATTTTGGCTTTATAAAAAATATATAGTAATTGGTTTTTATGCCACTCGTGCCATCAAAATGCAAAAAGTAATGCTTTTTATTTAACAAGTTTCTCAAACATTTTGCCCATTGATTGGTTTTGTGGAAGGAATATTTGTTTGTCCAGTGTATGTCAGTGTTTACACTTTTCAGAAGAAACAGCTGGACAATTAGCTTACTTGCTTACAGTGATCTATCTATATATATGACTTTCCTTCTTCAAATAAACACAAATTTTTTTGAATTTTTTTTTAGCAAAATAATATATATCTGTGCATTTATATGTAATGCAAGTGAAAGGGCGCCAGAATGTTGGTGCTTCAAAAAGCACACACAGACATCAGGACAACCCCAGTGGATGAATCAGTGTCTTCTGAAGCGAAATTAGTGTGTATAAAAAAATCCATTGCTTCCGGACAAACTTCATATGCACATTCAAGAGAGGATCTAGTGTATGTTTGATGTAAATGTAAGTATGTTATGAAGCTTGACATACAGTAATCATGTACAGTAAAAGTCATTGCACACTGAGTCCGAAATTTTCACACGTTGAAAAATAAATACAACCTCATGTTGTGTCAATCACGTTTACACACTGCCACCGAAACTATCGTCTGTCATAAAAAATTCGGATCGGGTTCGATTTTCTGCGTTTTTGTATCCATAACAAGCATTTTGATAGGAAAGGATGACGAATACGAAAAAAAAAAAAATGGACTGTCATGGCTGTATATGTTTTTCACTTGCAATATGTGGACTCACAGAGAGATTCTTTTTGTATAAATGGTGTTTATCTGAAGAAAGAAAGTCCAGAAACATCCAGGATTGCATGAGGTTGAGTAAATGATGAGAGTATTTTCATTGTTGGGTCATCTGTTAGAAAAACAGTAGTAAATAATTAAACAACGAAATCCATGGCACTCTTACCTGTTCTCTCGACAGGGTTCTGCACTGTTGGAGGAAGCGGCAGACACAGTGCCTGCTCCTGAGAATGGGACGGGAAACCCAGAGGATCTACCCCTTCCTCCTCCACCACCTCCTCCACCTGCCAGCACCTTCATCCCGACTCCACCTCCTCCTCCGCCTCTTCCATCAGAGCTGCCCCCTCCTCCTCCACCCAGCACCACCGCACCGGCCCCTGCCCAGCGCCGCATGTCTTCCTCCTCCAGCAGTGAGTACTGATCACACATAATATGCTGCTTAAGCACCTCTTTTGCACTCTCTAGGTAAATGGCAGTATAAAGCATTTAAAGAGGACATGCACTGAAATTAATTTTCATTACATATTTCACACCACGTAACAAAATAGTGTAAATGTGAAAGCATAACACAAGCCTACTGTTGCAATTACAGTGGTGGCCAAAATGATTACAACACTAGTATTTTTAACGAGCTCAAAATGGTTTTATCATTTGGTGTAGTGTGTCAGTAGGAAATACCAGTTTACATTTCCAAACATTCATTTTGCCATTAATTGTAATAATCCAGTGAGATTTTTGTCTGAAAACAGCCAGTGCTCCACACAGAGATCTGATCTGATCATCATCCAGTCTGTCTGGAATGACATGAAGAAACAGAACAAACTGAGACAGACTAAATCCAGAAGAACTGTGGCAACGTCTCCAAGATGCTTCAAGAAACCTACCTGCAAAGCTACCTGAAAAACTATGTGCAAGTGCACCGAGGGCAAAAGCTGCTTTAAACGCAAAGGATGCTCACACCAAATGTTGATTTAATTTAGTTAATAGAAGTTAATTTATAAAGAAAATCGCCTCAAGGTTACGTATGTAACCCTAGTTCCTCGAGGGAACGAGACGCTGCGTCGAAACACTCTGGGAACGCCTCCAGCGTGACCGCGCTCTGAGCACGTGTGAAATCTGTCCAATAGATGGGCGAGACGTCACGGGCAGGTGATGTCAGAGACCAGGAAGCTTAAAAGCACGTGCGGTGGAACCGGCGTCAGCTTGCAGGAATGAAGCAAGCGCTCGCAGGGATGCCGGAAGTATGGCTTCGAGACGCAGTGTCTCGTTCCCTCGAGGAACTAGGGCTACATACGTAACCTTGAGGCGTTCCTCTTCAGGAACTCGAGCTGCGTCGAAACGCTCTGGGAACGAGGTGGCCACGCCACCAGAATTACAAATCCCTGCCTAGTGTGGATGAAGCACAGCTAGGGCGAGAGAACAGAAGAGCCAGGGGTGGCTCACATGTTTAGGCCATAGAACCTGACAAAGGTTAGGGGCGTGGACCATCCCGCAGCGTTGCAGATGTCCTGCATGGGAACACCTGCCAAAAAGACCTTGGAGGCCGCCACACTCCGGGTCGAGTGAGCCTTGACCCCCAGAGGCGAGGGGAGATCAGAGGACTCGTAGGCAATGCAAATGGCATCCACAATCTACCGACTGAGGGTCTGCTTAGAAGCAGGCAGACCCCTCTTAGGGGGACCATAGCATACCAGCAGTTGGTCATAGCATACCCTTCTTCACAGGGCAGCTTTGTGGACGTATGTGTCCAGTGCTCGCACCGGACACATAAAATTAAGCTTCTGCTGGTCGGGCTCCCTGAAGGGAGGAGGACAAAAAGCCTGGAGTACGACAGGCCGTGGTGTAGAGGAGGGGACCTTAGGGACATACCCCGCTCGAGGGTAGAGGAAGGCTTTGGCCAGACCGGGCGCAAAGTCGAGATAGGAAGGGGCCACTGAGAGGGCCTGAAGATCCCCAACTCTCTTTAGAGAAGATATCGCCAGAAGAAAGGTAGTCTTCAAAGTGTGATGGTGATCAGAGATCTCCTCAATAGGCTCGAATGGAGGCCTGCAGAGAGCCTCTAACACCACAGCCAAGTCCCACGGAGCGACACGGGATCGTACTGGAGGCCTCAGCCTCAGCGCACCGCAGATGAAACGTGTAACTAGGGGGTGTCTGCCCACTGACTGGCCACCGAGAGGGGTGTAGTAGGCCAATAAAGCCACCACATAGACCTTCAAGGTGGAGTGGGTCAACCATGCGGAGAATTGGGCCTGCAGGAACTCCAGCACTGTACCAATCGGGCAGTTAACTGGGTCGAACCGGCGGTCTCCGCACCATGAAGTGAAAAGCTTCCAGTTCAGGGCGTACAGTTTCCTTGTAGAGGGAGCTCTGGATTGGAGTATGGTCTCAACAACCTCGGTTGAGAGACCGGAAGCTATGAGCTGTGCCCCCTCAGCGGCCACACCCACAGCTTCCACAGCTCCGGGCAAGGGTGGACGATAGTGCCCCCCGCCTGTGAGAGGAGATCCCTCCTGATGGGAATCTCCCATGGAGAGCTGTCGAGGAGAGAAATCAGGTCCGAGAACCATACTTGACCTGGCCAGAACGGTGCTATCAGAAGTAGACTGACCCCGTCCAGGCGCACTCTCGCCAGAACTCCCGGAGCAGAGCAATCGGGGGAAAGGCGTACAGACGAAGCCTCGGCCAAGCCTGTGCCATGGCATCCAGCCCCAGTGGAGCTGGATGAGTCAGAGAGAACCAGAGGGGACATCGCGATGTCTCCTGAGTTGCAAAGAGGTCCACCTGAGCCTGGCCAAACACTCTCCAGATCTGCTTCACCACCACGGGCATCCATGAAGCATCCATTCCCCGGGCCTCGGCCCCTGTCTCGACAGGACGTCTGCTCCCACATTGAGATACCCAGGAATGTAGACGGCTCTCAGTGAGAGGAGTCTGTTCTGGAACCACACAAGGATCTGGTGCGCCAGCTTGTACAAGGGGTGCAAACGCAGACCTCCCTGGTGGTTGATGTAAGAGACCACCACTGTGTTGTCGGAGCGCACAAACACATGACGATCTCTTAGGTCTGGGAGAAAGTGTTGCAGTGCTCGAAACACGGCCAGCACCTCCAGGCAGTTGATGTGCCACGTGAGATGGCGGCCGCTCCACAGGCAGGGTGGCCACTCATGACCGCTCCCCAACCGGTGAGGGATGTGTCCGTCACTAGCGTTACGCGGCGACAAGGAGCTTCCAACACCGGGCCCTGACATAAGAACCAAGGTTCCCTCCACATGTCTAAGGCACGTAGGCATCGCCGCGTGACCTTGATCATGCGAAGCGGGTTTCCCCTCGGGGAGAACCCCTTAGTCTTGAGCCACCACTGTAGGGGTCTCATGTACAGTAAGCCAATAGATATCACGTTGGACGCAGCTGCCATCAGACCCAGCAGTTTCTGAAACTGCTTGAAAGTGAGTGACCGGCCTTCTCTCACTCTCTTGACCGACGTGAGGATCGACTCGATCCGGGCAGGAGACATACGTGCCTGCATCGTGGTCGAATCCCACACCACGCCCAGATAAGTAGTTCTCTGTAATGGAGAAAGTACACTCTTCTTGGCGTTTAGTCTTAACCCCAGCTCTTTCATCTCGATGTCGAATCGCCAACTGCTCCGATTGAGCCAGAATCAACCAATCGTCAATATAGTTTAGTATGCGGATGCCCTGGAGTCGCAGAGGAGCCAGAGCAGCATCCACACACTTCGTGAAAGTGCGGGGTGAGAGTGCAAGGCCGAAAGGAAGAACCCGGTATCGGTATGCTTTACCTCTGAAAGCAAACCTCAGGAACTTCCTGTGAGAGGGAAGGATGGAGACATGGAAGTATGCGTCTTTTAGATCGATCGTGACAAACCAGTCCTCGGACCTGATCTGAGACAAGACCTGTCTGAGTGTGAGCATCTTGAACTTCAGTCGCATGACTGAGCGGTTCAAAAGACACAGATCTAAAATGGGACGCAACCCTCCATCCTTCATTGGAACTATGAAGTACCGGCTGTAGAACCCGGACTCTCGTTTGTGAGGAGGGATCACCTCGATGCCCTTCTTCCTCAAAAGAGTGTCTACTTCTTGTTCCTAGACCAGAGCCTGCTCAGGGCCCACCAGTGTGGGAATCACCCCGTTGAAGGGCGGCGGCGGAGCGCCGAACTGAATGCGATAGCCTCGCTCTACAGTGCGCAGGACCCATTGAGACACATTTGACAGTAGTTTCCACACTGCCAAATAGTCTACTAAAGGAACCAGTCTCTCGAGACTGGCCTCTGGTGTACTCAGAGCCACTAGCTCGGTGCCCTGAAGCGGAGGACCGGCAGGGGACGACCGAACCGGCTGCTCTAGAGACCCCCGAAGGGGTGGCAAGCTTCTCAGCTCTGCTACGTTTCCGGGCAGAAATAACTGAGAGAAGTGCTCGCTGGAGACCGCTGCGCCCTGGGTTGTCAGACTGATCTCCTGAGGGCACTGAGGAGAGACGGACACCGTATAATGCGGTGTAACCCACTCTTCCTCAGAGGGGCTTGCCCTCATAAGCCCTGGGCCATGCCCGTCAGGGCTTCGTGGTCGAGGACTTCTTAGACTGAAGGACGCTCCGCAGATCCAGCTTAGCCTTTGAAGCCCCCGACCCAGAGCGTTTGCCACCTCGGTCCCGATGCGGGGGAGCACGAGTGGCGACGCTCTCTTTCTGAGCTTCTCTATATGAGGAGCTGGTACACGGCGAGGACTGCTCCCGCCCAGCAGCCCCCTGAGCTAGAGATCGGCGAGGGAGGAACCGCTGGAATGCCGCCGCTTGTTTATGAGCCTCCTGGTACCTGTCAACGACGGAATTGACGGCGTCGCCAAACAGGCCAGAAGGCGCAAGCGGGCATCCATGAGGAAGACCCTATCTTTCTCTTTCATGTCAGATAAGGTCAACCAGAGATGTCTCTCCGCCGCCACCTGCGCTGCCATAGACCTGCCAATGGCACGGGCGGTCTCTTTGGTAGCGCGGAGAGACAAATCAGCGGTTCTACGGAGCTCGGTGATGTCATCAGATCCGAGCTCCTCTCCCTCATCCAGCTCTTTTAGCAGGTCGGCTTGGTACACCTGTAAAACCACCATGGTGTGCAGACACGCACCAGCCTGACCTGCAGCCACGTACCCCTTGCCCACCAGCGCTGATGTTGTGTGCAGCGGCTTGGAGGGCAAGGTCGGAGCCTTTAGAGATGATGCCGCACCGGGGGACAGATAGCTCACAAGCGTCTGTTCCACCCGGGGCATCGCTCTATACCCGCGCTCATTCAATCCCCCCACATTACCGTAGTAAGAGGAGGCGGGGATGAAGAGGCGGGACGAAAAGGGTATAGCCCACGATCTCGACACCTCGGTGTGGAGATCGGGGAAGAACGGTAGGCTCCGATGTGGAGGTGGTGGCTTAGTTCGCAGGAAGCATTCATCTAGTTTGCTTCTCTGCGGTTCAGCCTTTTTCTTGGCGGGCCAATCGATGGTCAACTTAGCCACGGCACGAGTAACCACCTCCACTAGCTCCTCATATTGGGGCGATTGAGGGTGCGAATCCTCGTCGACGCTCACCACATCAGCCTCCTCGGAGGAAGACAGGTGAAGCGTCGAGCCGCGCCACCGGGGGGAAGAAACCGCAGAGCGGGCTTCCGATCCCAACGAGCGGCCGCTGGATCTGGCGGGTGATGAAGAAGATAGGGACTCGCCCGTCTCCATTCCCTCCGCCAGATCCACCTGCGAACCTCGCGAGTGCAGCCGTCGCTACACCTCGGCGGAAGCGGGACCAGCACCGCGGGGAACGCTGGTGAAGGCTCCCTCGCAAAAGAGAGCCTTCCGGGAGCGAAGTGCACGCAGTGAAAGAAGCTCGCAGTGTGGGCAGTCAGCTCCCTCAAGAGCCGACTCTACGTGACTCGCTCCCAAGCAGACCACACACAGACTGTGTGTATCCCCAGCAGTGATGTAACGTTTGCAGGGAGGAACACACAGCCTGTAGTGTGATCTGCTCTCGCCCAAGTGCTTACTCTTACCAGCACTTTTAGCCATCATGGAGCTTATAAGTGATTGTGTACTTTGGACAAACAACACTAAATAAGACTCACAACAGAGATCGACAGACACACACAGAGTAGCGGTTGCTGAATGACAAAAAGCTGACGCCGGTTCCACCGCATGTGCTTTTAAGCTTCCTGGTCTCTGATGTCACCCGCTCGTGACGTCTCGCCCATCCATTGGACAGATTTCACAGAGCGGTCACGCTGGAGGCGTTCCCAGAGTGTTTTGACGCAGCTCGAGTTCCTGAAAAAGAACTATTTATGACATTATTTTTGACAGCATCCTCATATTACAGCAGTTTTACACAAGTGCCTAAAACGTTTTACAGTACTGTAGCTTTGCAGGTAGGTTTCTTGAAGCATCTTGGAGACGTTGCCACAGTTCTTCTGGATTTAGTCTGTCTCAGTTCATTCTTCATGTCATTCCAGACAGACTGGATGATGATCAGATCAGATCTCTGTGTGGAGCACTGGCTCCAAAAGACAGGAACACTGGCAGCAAAAGATAGGAATAAGTAACTGACTTAAAACCATTTTTTAGCTTGTGAAAATACTAGTGTTCTAATCATTTTGGCCACCACTGTACATCTGCAATTCAGTGAAACTGGCCTTAAAAATACAGTTTTTTGTTATGGTGCCTTTTAGATGGCATTCATACTAACAGCAATTTGCAGTGAAAAGTGATTGAAACCATTTTAGAGAGAGAGTTAGCGATTTGAGATGATGTGATCGGCATCAACCATTTGCGATGCAACAAAGTTGACCACGGCTCAGCTTTAAGCAAATCATGTTGCATAATAAGCAGCGATGCAATGTGGCAGCTACTGATGGGAGTGTAGACTGTGATCTGCCACCTGATACAATTGGATACGCTGATGGAGAAACACCTGCTAGCCTAACAGCACAGGGATTTGGCCCGACATTTATGAATTTAACCGTTGGCAATGTGAACACTTAAGACTTGTAAAGGCCTTAAGTTATAATTGACTGACCTCTTCATCTGTGAAACAATGCTTAGGGGTTATGTGTTCGACCCTTTGACTCGTTTGACCCTTTGTTCATAGTATGACCCCTTCAATCTTCTCCTATCCCTGAAGAGCAGAGTATTAGTGTCACAAAGTGATGACAGATACAGCCGTGTTATGCCACAGCATTGACAGATTGCACACAATACATTACCGGTCAAAAGTTTGGAATACTTAATGTTTTTGAAAGAAGCTTCTTATGTAATATTGTGAAATATGTTTACAATTTAAAATAAATATTTTCTAATTGAATATATTTTTAAAATGCAATTTATTCCTGTGATGTAAAGCTGAATTTTCAGTATTAATACTGGAGACTTCAGTTTCACATGATCCATCAGAAATCATTCTTATATGCTGATTTGGTGCTCAATTATTGTCAGTTACTATTGGCGTTCAGTTCTTATAATGAAAACAGCTTTTGCTGCCTAATATTTTTTCTGATACTATTTTTATTTTTTTATTTTTAATTCTTTGATGGATAGAAATTTCAAAAGAACACTGACTTATCCCAAAGTTTCCACAAAAAAAAAAATTAAGCAGCAAAAAATGTTTCAGCAGCGATAATAATCAGAAATGTTTCTTGACTGGAGTAATGATGCTGAAAATTCAGCTTTGATCACAGGAATAAATAGAAAACACTTATTTTAAATATATAAGAATATTTCACAATCTTACCATTTTAACTGTATTTTCAATCAAATAAATGCAGCCTAGGTGAGCAAAGACACTTGACCGGTAGTGTACATGATCCTTTACTTTAGCCTTTTATATATATATATAAAAGCCAGTAGATATTTTGAAACCTGCTATTTAAAAGTCAGTTGACCACTGTACAATTTTTATGCATGCAAGCCTTCAAAAGCTCTCAAAAGTGCAAATAAACTTCATAAGCACCTGATGATCCATTAGGCCAAGATTTAAAACAGTGCAATGAGGAACAAGACTACCAAGACGGCCTTATTGAGTACAGCTAAAGCTTTCTAAAGGAATCTAGTTGTGACCAGCATGCAACATCCAGGATGTACTTATACTCCTAAAGAAATATTTCGAGCTAAATACTAAATACAAGCTCAATTTTGGGTTAAATACTATTGATAGCATCTTTGACGTGCTGCTGATTACCACAGAAAATAGTTTTGACAGTCCTTCAAAGCCACTCTCAAGTAATAATGCAATCATCTAAAGTCAAACATTGGCAATTAAATGATTGTATGTGGTAATATGACAGTATGTCTCAGATGTTGTCAGATTGTAAATTGTACCTAACAGAGAATATTCCTTTATTTAACATATTTAAATATTTAATATAAAAATATTTAACATGACTGGTGTGAGTGCATTGGTGTCAAACTTCGGTTTACGTATAAGTATTTGCTTAGATCTTCAGTCATGGGTGAATGTGCAACCAATCTAACATCCAATGTAAAATATTCATGCTGTTTAGTCTGCAATCCTAAACCGTTTATTTAAAGCAGATGTTGTGGATATCAGTAGACCTGTCCATGTTCAATCTTACTCTCAGTATCACCAAGTGCTCTCCGCGAGCACAAGATGGAAGTCTTAGAAACAGCCACAAGGTAAATCTCACAAAGTTCCAGCCTGTTAACATGAGATCTGGCGGCCTGCTCCTTCCAAAGTCTGTTTACGAATTAATGCGCATGGGCTATTGTTACTTTGAATCGGTTTTGTGTTCTGCCATTTACTTAATTGTTCTTCCTCCAAGGGATACTTGACATGTCTTTGGGACAAGATAATATCCGTGATGTGTTGTACAATTCAGTGTTATGTCAGGGAAATGTAGTGCTGGCTGTGGAATTACACCGTCCTTTTGCACATTTGTTGTGGCCTGCGAATAATACATAAACAGAAAGCCCAACACTTTCTAGCTGGCCACCTGATTTCCTTTTTCTCTTGCAAAAATTGGTGTTTTAAGGTTTTAAGGTGAAATCAGGAATCTCTTAATTCAATCATCATATTTAAGGCAGCTAAGATTATAAAGATAGATCCAGTAAGTGCAGTTTGCTGAGACAAGCATCACTATTATTATTGCATATACACTACCGGTCAAAAGTTTTATTTATTTATTTATTTATTAAAACCTTCTTTTCTAATCACTAAAAGATCATGTGACACTGAACACTGGAGTAATGGCTGCTGAAAATTCAGCTTTGCATCTCAAAAGTAAATTGCATTTTAAAATATATTCAAATAAATAACATCAAATTGTTCACAAAATGACTGTTTTTGCTGTATATTTAGTCAAATTATTGCAGTCTTGGTGACCATAAGAGACTTTAAAAATTTATTAAAAAAATATATAATAAATATTCAAAATTTTTGACCGGCAGTAGCGTAACCCTATGTATTAAACTTTATTGCGTGATTCATAATGCATATTTTTGTTCATATTGTATTACTGGTTGAGAAGAGGTGTTCAATTCCTTTTCTGAGTAATTTTTTACCCACCCGATGATAAAACGGGTAAAAATGGCTTGGGCCAGTAAGCAAGCCCCTAAAGCATAGCAACCTGCTAGAAACCACCCAAGGCATCCTTGCAGCCTGCACTTAGCAATTCCATTGTAACATTAACAACACAAAAAGCAACCAACTAGCAACGCTCTAGTAATTGTCCTGAATACATGAAAAGCTACCAAGATGACCCCTAGCAACCACTTAGAATACCCTACACATATTAAAAGAACTCAGAACACCTTAGCAACTGCATAACAAATACATAGCAACTAAATAAGCAGCTTGAAGGCAAGTTTTATAAAAGCAAGCACTTTAGACAATGTAAAAATCTAGTGTTTAATTGCCATTTTCAGTCAAATATTTTCAGAACAAGTATACAACTCTCAGTTACCTATAGATCACCCTTGACCACAAGTTTAAAAATAAAAAAGACACAACTACATGGTTGTTTGTAGTAAAGAGGTGAACAGGTTGCCAAAACAATATTGTGTTTCATTGTGTTTGGTTTTTTTGTTTGTTCATCTCCTCTCTTTCCTTCCTGTATTTGTCATCCTCTCATCCTCTGCGTCTGTCTTCACCACACCTGTCTCACTGAACACCTGTCTCCCTGGATCTGTCTCTCTCTCTCTCTCTGCTTTGCACGGACACTTTCTGGCTTTCCATATTCTTCTCTTTTCATGACGCAATCACTCTAAAGAAGGGGATCTCTCCTCTACGCATCTGTCTCCCTCTGTCACCCCTGCTCCAGAAACACTCCGGCAGAGGAAGAGTAAGTATTTTCCCCCAGCCTCATCGTGTGTGTGTGTGTGTGTGTTTGTATTTATGTCTCATTCTTGACTCCAATTCTTCTCTTTCACTTCATCGAGAGAATTGAGTGTGTTGTTTATTTGGCTACTGGACCACAAGCTGAAGTAAATCTAGTATTTTCAATATTACCATGCACTTATACTTCTCACTTCAGATAGCCAAAGAAACCACAGCACCCAGCGTGATTTTTCTGTGATCTCAGTTGCGATCAGCCCTCAGATTTCCCAGATGCTGCGGGGACTCTGGCACATCAGCTGTGATTGTTTATATAGCTACATTGATTGATGAAATTGTGCAGCGAGTGAGGTCATTTTGTGGCCTAAACCACTTTATCACAAATACAGTGAAGTCAACATGAAATGACATTCACAGCCAATTTTACTGACTTATTTCTGAGAGTGTTGGGGAAAGTTACTTTTAAAAGTAATGCATTACAATATTGCATTACTCCATAAAAAAGTATTGCATTACATTACTTTTTCTTTACTTTTTGTCATCTAAAGGGCACGAACCGACTGATCACCTTCTGTTAATTCACGCCTTCACGCTAGGTGGCGCCTACCAACAATGCATGTGTTTCTTATGTAGCCTATGTATCTCGTATAAGGCTTTTACATCATTCGCTGCTCAACACAGCATTAAATTGAAAAAAACAACTTTTGGTTCTTCATCAGAAACACAAAGGATCCATAATGCTTACAAGAATACATCTGAACATATAATTAGAGGTACAGACTTAGTACTTAGTACTTAGCTTAAGCTGGGCTCGTTTTTGTATTTTTAATAATAATAATAAAAAAAAGTTTTATTTTTGGCAACTGTAAAGGCCCTCTCACATCAAAAGTGAAATTAATAAGCCTCAGGCTGAAGGAAGAAACTTTGCACCAGTTACTCCCGATTTCTCTCAACATGGGAGAGGAGAGAAGTCAGTGAATAAATGGGAAAACAAAGTAACTTTTAACAAGTAACTCAGATATTTTATTGTAAATTTCAAAGTAATGCGTTACACTACTGAAAATGTAATCTGATTACATAACTCACATTACCCCCAACACTGTTTTCTGAGTGAAACAGCGATAAAAACTGCAGGATGGAACTTTCCTATTTTGTAAATGACTGTAAAAAGTGGGCATGCCATACCAGAAAAAAGCCAGGTGATTGGTTGACAACTAAGAGGGCTTGATGACATCAGAATATAAGGAAAGTTGTTTTAGACACAGAGAAAGCTATTAAAGTTTGATGAAAGTTAATTTTATGAAATACAACACACCGATGAACCATGCACAATAAGATTAAGTAAATATGGTGTGAATTTTGATTTCATGTTGACTCATCCTCATAAAAATACACGTGGAATTAAAACCATTTACAATTTTGAATAAATTGTTGAGTTTGCGAGCAGTTCATCTATTAAAGTGCCATGTTTTGACATTAGTCTGCGTATAGTGAGTCATGCTTTAATGAATGAGTATAAAGTTATGTAAACAGTGGGTGGCCTTATTGACTTGCTCTGCCGTCAACGCAGCGCCTTCATCCTACGCCACATCATTCCTCACTATGCACAGCTATTGTGAACATCCTGATCCTCTTTTTTCTGCTCATATGCAGGCACAAGTTCTTCTGATTGCCTTTGTTTAAGTTATATTAAAGTCATATTTAGCTACAGGTCATAAATGAAGATTTGCCAAGTCAAGGTTGAAGGTAACGCATATTGTGTTTGTATTAAGCTATATGATGATTTATTTTAACTAGTAATAGGTCATGTTGGGCAAAGCATCTTAAAATATTATAAATTATGATTTGATATTTTCTGGTTTTTGATTATTTTCTTTCTATGGTTATTTACTCTGAAGTGGCTAAATGAACACAAGGAGGAATGATATACAATCATTTTTATTTATATGCCTCAATATTACACTATATAGTAATTACCAGCAATATTTGCCTACAAATTATTTGATTAAATACGTAAATATACGTGTTAACATTTTGAGTTATGTCTGAAATCCAGAAAACTTTAGATTCTTCACAGTTGAATCAATTTTTATATTGGACTTCATTCGGTGAGCCCACACAATTGCAAAATTGTGTATTTGTAATCTGGCCCATGTTTTCTTGTTTTGCTAATGGTTTTTGAGGATTATGTCACACAACCTGTCCATGTCAGCACCGATAATAATCAGAAATGTTTCTTGAGCAGCAAATCAGCATATTAGAATGATTTCTGAAGGATCTTGTGACACTGAAGACTGGAGTAATGATGCTGAAAATTCAGATTTGCATCACAGGAATACATTTTAAAAAATATTTTTTTAAATAGAAAACAGTTATTTTAAATATGTAACAATATTTCACAATCTTACTGTATTTTCAATCAAATAAATGCAGATGCCGATCTGTCTAATTTGACTAGTTTCTACCACATTACAGTTAATTTGTTCCAAAATACTGCAGAGTTTGCACACACATCCCTTTAAAAGTTGATAAACAAATAGTTTTGCTATTGTATCTGTGCACAATTTTATGGCTAGTTCCATTTTATTATTTAATTTTTTATTTTTCTTAGCTGATCTTGTTCGTTGGTTTTGAAGAGGTTTTCTATAAGCTGCTTAGAACTAGACCAGTTTTAACAAGCTAAGAGGCCATCTTAGTATGGTTTATTTATTTATTTTTAGCGGGGAATGTCTTTGCATGGTCATTTGTGTGATATGAATGGATTTATAAGCATCTTATGAACAGAACATCAACAGAAATGTCCTTTTTGCGGGCCTATGGTTCTGTCACGTTTATGTGTGGCTCAGCGTGATGTGAGACTCTGTTAATCCACTCACCCGGCCGTGAGCTGGAGAGCTGGAGGACGGCTGATCGGAGGAAGAAGTGTGAGTCAGGAGGAGCGTCAGTGAGAGTGAGGAGAGGACGTAAGGTCAGTGAGTGGACTCCAAATCCAGCTCCAATTTGGCAGCCGTCTCTTGTCAGAGTTGATTACCGCTGATCCGTTCAGACTTCCCCCAACTGTGATGAGCCACCGGCAGTAAGCAAACGCAGTGGTTTTTGTTCTTGCGGGAGGAGAGGAGAGTTTGTAGATCTAAACGCTTCTCTCGGTCTGAGAAGACTTTTCATAACCACAGCTATGACAAAACAATAGCACGTCTGTTACGAGACACTCTGGAGATTTAAATCAAAAACAACAGGTGATGTACGTTTATTTTATTATTTCTTTAGCAGTATTGTGTATATTAGTTTATTTCAGTTCATATGTTGAAGAAGAAAATAAATTATGTTAACAGTTTGGGTAGTTATGCATTTTAAATTCATATTTTTTAGTTATTATTTTTCTATGTATTCTAATAATTTCTAATAATTATTTATTTTTAAGGGGTTTTCTGCAGGGTAGATGTATGCTCTATTTATACCTGTAGCTATTTATTTATATTTAGAAAGTCTTTTGTGCTCTTCTGGTGGATTAAACATTCTGGTTATACGTAAATGTCATTTTCCTTTTCTTTTTTTTTTTCACATTGTTACATTTGTAATTATAAAGTGGATAAAATCATGTTAAAGCAGCAAAATGAATGTGTGGATTTTTTAGAGATTGTTAAAAGATCTCCTTTTGTTTCCTGGCACTGTAATGTATTTTGGGACTAAAGCAGAGGCCACTTTTGGTCAAGTAGATTATGTTATATAACAATCTTTAATTGAATAAGTTCCATAATTTCACATCATGAGTCTCATAAAATCCCGTTTGTCCTCATTTGCCAGCCACTCTCGTTCTTTCTGTCAGATTCACCGAATTTGCTTTAAAGAATTATACACATTATATTATACATAGCAGTGGTCAGAGCAATCGAATACGTCATAGATTTTAAATCAATTTGATGGTTAAAACTTCAACAAAGGCCTGATCTTTTCTTTGTTTGTTTTTCTTCAAATTGAGCTTTACCTGAGTCTTTTCTATTTTTTTTATACTTTATTCAGTGAGTGGATTCATTTCATTGGTAACTATTTAGTACCAGCACACAAGTTACTGACTGCTTTAGACATTTGTTTAGACGTCTGGGGTTTTGAATTAAATATTTAGTAGAGAAGCTTGTCCGGTGTGTCTCTCTCTTTCTCTTCATGCATCCATCTATCCTGGCTCAGTTTCCCTCTGTCTTTATCACAGGCAATAAATCCTTCAACATGATGTCCCCCACTGGAGATAATTCTGAGCTTCTGGCCGAAATTAAAGCTGGGAAGAGCTTGAAGCCAACACCTCAGAGTAAAGGCTACACGACCGTCTTCACTAACAGCGGCACAGCGGGGAACAATGTAGGTCATGCTCCCTTACTTTCACTAATTTACTTCTTACCTATGGAGTGAAAACATTTCTTGGAGAGCCTTTCAATACGAGGCTGCATTTCCTGAAGTCTGTCAAGAACATTGTTCTTATTGTAATGTTTGAGCTTGTTTTAAGCTTTTATGTTTATTCCTAATGGTAAATCTCATAAATTAAAAGTACTTTGTCTCATGAAATGAGTTATAGCGGTTGTCTACTTGTAACCTTTGATCTCTCATTTGAGTGTGACTGCCACTGTTTGGCTTTAGATGTGACATAATAGTGTTTGCATTAGAAACGCTAATGATAATCCATAGAAACAAAAGCCAAATGATCAAATTGGATATGGCACATAGATAGCAATGGACAGGAGTCTTCGTTATGGAGTGATATTTCTTGATTTATTTTCAATAATTTATTGTTTCCAATTATCATTATGGAGATCAATACATTAAAATATAGATCAGTATTCCCAAAAAAATATAAATATAACTTATACGGCCACAAAAAATAATGAAATAATCCAGAACAAAGTTAGTTTCAGGATATGAAGTTGCCGTTTGGAGCATTATAAGAGTGCAGCTCTGTGATCTGGCACCAGATCCATTGTCCAGGATAATTCAGGCAGTCCAGTGTGAGGCTTGTGTAACTCAGTTATGGGTGATGCAATACAATAGCACACATTTATTAAAGTTACATAATTGAGGAAATGCATTCAAATCTTTTTAGCTATACCTTAATTTGCTGAGAATTTCAAGAAATAGATTACATCATCAGAAAAAAAAGCACAAAAGCTGTCATTGGGATGGTAGAAAGGTATACCTTTGTACCTTATTTACCCCTAAAGCATGCATTTTAATATCTTAAAGGTACAAATTTGTACCTATAGTATACATATTAGTAGCTAAGTGAAAACCTTTTGATAATGTACCACCCTAGTGACTGCTTTTGTACCCTTTTTCTGAGAGTGTAGGACAAAGAACTAACAAACAAACAAAATGTTAAACAAACAGTCAAACAAAATTAAATATTCAAATTTTTCCTAAGTTTTGTGGTGAGTAATGGCATAAATACAAGTTATCTATTTATGTTGTTTATTCTGCTTTGTTCTCTATATTGAAGACCTAATAAAGAGCACCAGATAAGTTTAAATGTGGCAGTGCCATTTTTTATGACAGTGGCAAAATCGGAGCTGTCATGCAATAATGAGTTTGACAAAGACATAATTGGTTTTCATTATTAGGAATTCTGAATTATGGTAATTCCAGAACACTGTGAACACAATCATACTATAAATGCCAAAAATAACTTTATTTTACAAAGAATGTTTTGTTCTTTAATTCTTTAGAAAATCATTCATGTATCGATGCTCTAAAGAATCCTGAAACTAATACACTGATCTCAAGAACCTGTAATGCATTGTTTAAAAAGTATTTTTAATTTCCAAAGAACCATATGACAAACTCAAGAACCTTTAACAGTGAAAAATGGTTTTTGATAAGGATAGCAGACACATCAAAAATTGTCTATTGTACAAAAATAAACAAAAAAGTCTGTAAGATAAAAAACAATAACATTTATGCAGCCAATAACATATCACTTAATATCTGGAAATATTATTCACTTGACTGCACTAGTGGATACTAGTGGATGAGAACTGAACTCATCTTGATGATGAAAATAGTTTTCTCCACAGCTATATAATCTATTCTATATATCCATTTATCTATTTATATATGAATTAAACTCATTCCATAATTGATGGACTTTACACAGTTATATTGAACCAAACTGAATCAACAATGAACTGATCTCAACTGACTCATTATTGTTTACTATTGTTTTTTTCAGAGCTGCTCTAAAACTGAACTAAATTCTGTTTGCATCATTGAATCATTATTTTTCTGTTTAGCACTGTATAAAGTGCTGTATAAATAAAGGAGAAAAAAATAGTGATCAGCACAAATCATTATCCTCATTGCAAGTGAACTTTATAAGATGAGAGTTGTTTAGATGATGAGATCATTAGATGCTACAAAGAACCACTGATAAACTTCCATTTTTAAGAGTGTTTTTATTCAAGCCAACTGTGACCATGTCTATATTTTTGTCTGGAACATTCTATTCTGATTGATCATTTTGACATTCAGGGGGAACGTCCGTCGTCGCCGCCAGAGCCTCTGCCAAAACCCCAGCCCAACAACACCCAATCTGCAAAGCCAGAATCTCCACCGCCTGCTTGTCCACCCACACCACCCACTCCACCCGTTCCCATGACCAGCAGCGGGTCGCCCCAGAACCTCTCCACCTCGCAGAGCAGCGAGAAGCTCGCAACTGCCGTCAACGGAAATACTCCTGCTGTACAGAGCAAGTCCAGCGTGGTGGACGTAGAGAGTCTGGTGCCCACACATGACGAGCAGGGCCGAGCCATCCCTGAGTGGAAGAGACAGGTGATGGTGAGGAAACTACAAGTGAAGATGCAGGAGGAGGAAGAGAACAAGAGAAAGGTGAGTGATGAAGCAGCTGGGTGTTTTAAACATAAGCTGAGGCAGTGCATCTCTTATCCAAAATGTCAACATTATTAAAGCTTCATAACATACTTAAAGACCCCACGGAATCAAAATTGGAGTTTTGTGGCTTTGAGTCCATGCGTTTAAAGGAACAGTTCACCCAAAAATGAAATTTTTGTCATCATTTACTCACCCTCATGTCATTCCAAACCTGTATACGTTACTTTCTTATGATGAACACAAAAGAAGATATTTTGAAGAATGCTGGTTGATGGTCCCCATTGACTTCCATAGTATTTCTTTCCCTACTATGCAAACAAAAAATAAAAATTTCTGATGAGAGATTTTTGTCCCATAAAATGCTTGCTAGAATGAAAATGCCCACTCCCAAACAATCATATGTGCCACTGATTAGCATTAGAAAGAAGCAAATCATAGTTCATCAGTGTGTCTGGTAGCACCATAGATCAAGGAACACATATTCACTATTAACTAAGAGTTTTCCCTCAATAAACTCCTAATTTGCTGCTTATTGATAGTAAGGTAGTTGTTGTAGTAGTTGTGTTTAGGTATTGCATAGGTTAAGTATGGAAACCCATTGCTGGCATAAACGCACAATTCTAGGAAATAAACTCACAATTCTGACTTTATAACTAGCAATTGTGAGTTTACATCTCACAATTCTGAGAACAAACCAAAAAAAATCTGAATTTTGGGATAAAAACCTGCAATTACCTTTTTTAAATTTTTATTTAGTGGTGGAAATGGGCTTCCATAGTTACAGGATCTAGAATATGGTCATGCATTAATTTGTACTTTATAAGTTTTAATAAACAGCCAGTATGCTAGTAATATGCATGGTAATAAGCAACTAGTTAATAGTGTTAACTGTGTTCCCTAAACTAAAGTGTTACCATGAGTCTTTGGTTGCAAAGTTTTTCCATATATGTGCTTTCCCAACCATTTAGTGGTTACAAAGGGAGTTGCTGGTATATTTATTAATTCTTTTGTCAATGGTGCAAGCTGTGGATTTTTTTTTCGGGATGTTAAACCAGAGAAAAACTCCTCAATATTGCTCCACTTCCTGTTTCAGTAGGATATCCATCAATGCGGGGGAGAAAATTATGTCAAGGCATTTCATGGGGTCCTTAAGCATGTTAAATAATCGCTATGTTAAGAATAGCATAATAACATACTACTGTTCATACCACGGTTTCTGCAGCAGATGTATTCTGTGCACAGTATTCAAATTGTCTTTATACATACAATGCACCTTAATTGACCTTCCATTTCAGTTGTGATGAATTAAAGTAATATAAGGTATTTGAAGACTTCTAAAAGTTGTGACATGTTAAGATAATATTTAATTTAAAAATACAAAATAATCATATTTAAGCTAGTATTCCCTTCTGAACATAGCCAGTCTCACAGTTCACATTCAGTTGTTTTTAAACATTTATATACAATGATGTTTATAAAAATTAACTCTTAACAATTTAACTTTTACAATGAATAAATGGAAATGAGTGCACTTTCTCAGCTTCTGACATCAGCACTATCCTCCTGTAGTTTTAGTAGTGTGAGCTATAGTATCACCTCTTTGGATTTTAAAATGCTTATCATTTCAAAAGTAAATTATGGCTGTGAAATTGAGGTTTGATCTGTCTACATGGAGGATAGAGGAGCAGTGGGTGTCTGCATGGGGATTTTTGAGTATTCTCTTTTAAAAAAACTATATGCAAGAGCTACTAATTGCAAAAAATATGCATGTGATCTTTCACTTCTCCATGAATGATAAATTGTATAATAAGTTTATGGTATCTGTGAGTAACTAAAGCAGTGTGGTTAGCAGGAATTGTCAGCACATAAATCTTAGAAATCTGTTGTTAATAGATGCAAGGTTGGAGAATTAGTGTTGGGGTGAGATATTTTTTGTCAGTGACTGAATAATATTGTGTGAGTAGCATATTTGTATATATAAACAATAAGGAACAATAAGGAACATTGTTTTTCATGACAACATGTACCAGTAAGATAGGCCAGATTACTTACTCTTGCCTTAGATGGCATTATCGAATCCCTTTTGCTGTCTACTCTGTTCTTACATATATGTTTATTTATTGTGAACACATCGATGTGTCCCTCTGGCATGTACTTAACACACAGTTGTTACAGTTACAGTTGGCTCTGATTTGTAAAACTAGACCTTTAAGAGTTTAATATTACTGCTCAGACAAGGTTTTCAGTTTATGGTAAGTCTCCGTCTGAAAGCCAAAAATAAAACTCAATTTTCAGTTTTGGTCTGGGTTTCATTGTGTGGGGTCTCAAGTGAGTGTTTTGCAGTGTGACATTCAGTTGGCTTTTCCTTTACTCTGTGTTGAGTGATGCAGTGTTTAATTTGGGGCTGTTGTGACCATCTCAAGACAAGCCTAAGTGTGTTTGACATTTACTAAGGAAGTATTAGTTGAATGTGGCTTACTGGCGATGGTGCATGACAGCTCTAAGTTTTTACATGGGGATTCAGTGGTGTGATGCAAAGCCCCTTCACACTGCAACTGGAGCTTACAGCATGAAGTGCAGTTGGTCGTCTTGCTCATTCTACTCATTAAGCGCTTTATTTTTATCTTATACCTTCATACATCTTGTTAACGTCCTGAAAGTGGCTCAGTATTTATTTATTTATTTATTTATTTTTTTAGATCATGTGCGTCTAGTCAAGTCCCTTGGAAACATGAGCTAAATATAATTGACAGATATAGTACACATGAATTTCACACTTAAAGGAAACTTCTGGGTAACTTTCAAATGAATGTCTATATGGACAGCATCTATGGCAGGCTGTGGAATTACAGGAATTAAATTTAGACTTGTACTTAGTTTGAAAAACTGATTGGGAACATACTGTAAATACACTTACAATATTCAACACATACTTTGAATACACTTATAATGAAAGACTAGCAAACAAGTGGCCAGCACCCCAAAATATATAGCTATCACATAGTTTCAGTATTATAGCCGTAAGTCTTTACATTGTGGTGTCATGAAACTGTTGTTACAGAATTGCTTACCAACCCTCTCTACAAAGTGTGTACAAAATCTTTTAATTCATGCTATGACAAAAAATGTAACCTCAGTTTGATTGATATCTGCACAAGCATATCAGCAAGAGGCATAACATATCAGCTCCATGCATAAACAAAACGTATTTACATGGAGCTGAGTTATGCACACTCTATCCACAAATATTATGCTGGAAACTCGTAACTCCAAGTAATCCCAACTCAAAAGGACAGTTTAGGTAACTTCACAGCTCAAATAATAACTAATGAAATATTCAAGTGCTTTTACAAAAACTATGAGCTTTTAAATCCACTGGCCCACTTGCCTATACATCTACAGTAAGTGTTTTACTATAAATATATTTCCTGTTCCTTTTTACAAACTGAGGATTGCATTGAAATTATTGTTTGTAAAATTCAACAGCATGTCACTGATTGTGTCCATAGGCAATCGTTTAAAAGTATCCCAGCGCATTTTTAATATATTTAATAGATCCTAACAAAAACTCATACAATACATTTCTAAGACAAATAGTCTTGCCAGACTCAGCTACATTTTCCCCCCTCAAGCTTCTTTTGCAAGTAAAGTCAACTCAGTCAAAACAAGGCAGTATCATCGCACCACTAAATTCATGTAAAGTTTGAAACATTTGGGGTGAAGAGGCTTTAAAGGCGTGTATGTAACGCATCGGATCCACAGGCTGAAGAGCACCCCACCTCTGTTTTTGTTCCCTTCTATATCCTCCTCTGAACCTACTTTAGTTTGCTGCCAATGGATACTATCAAGCCCAAGACTGGCATTATTCACATGTGCACAATGCTATACTGGGTCCCTTTGGAGAACTGATGACAGAGGACGACATCATCCGCATTGAGAAGCAGATCGAGAACCTCCAGGTCATGCACAAAGTGACAGAGGTGGAGAAAGACCTGGAACAGCTGGAGCAAGAGTTGAAGCAACTCCTTCCTGTGTCTGCAGCCTTGAACCAAGACCACTTCTCTGTCAACCCCAAACAGGTTCATGGGCAAGCAGAAGACTTGCCTGCCTGGTGCAGCAAGATCTCCACGCTGCTCAAAAGCATGGCCATTCTGCTTGCCACTTTGGGCGGAAAGGAGATCGATATTCTGGAAATGATCAATGAAGGATATACATACGAAGGTCTGAAGAGCGGAAAAGGCCAGACGGGGATCTCCAGTTCTGGAAACATTGGCCGATCGCAATCATTCTCCACTCGAGAGGAGGTGGAGAAGGAGATTAAGCAGTGTGGCGTGTCTGTGAAGAGCCTGAAAGCCAATTACGAAATTCATAGCCAGTCAAAGTACGAGGACGACAAAACAAACCGCATATACAAGCGTACGAGGTCCTTGCTGGCGGTTAGTGAATGCAGCTACCCATCAGAGCCCATCCTGGAGGACGAGCTGCTGTTCTCTTTAAGTGAGAGCCTCTCGCAAGCCGGAGATGTGTCGCCGATAGATCGAGATTTACCATTGGTGAATGAGGAACCTATAATGCAGTCCCATGTACCTTTAACGTACACTGGGCCTGGACCATCTGACTCAGAGCATCATGACCAGCCTATGAACCCACTAACCTCAGAGCATCTCACCCGCAGTCTAGAAGTGCAAACGGACCTGAGCTACGTCCAGGAGTGCATCGAGATGCGCAAGGAGAGAATTGTGTTTCTGTTCCTGGAGCACTGGAGAAAGTACACAATGACTGAAGCCTACAAGTGCTCAGGAAGAGGGAAGACTCTGAGCGTCGAGGAGAACGACTCCCATTCCCTGTATTATCACAACCTGGCAAAGCCCGACGGCACCATGCAAACGGAGGATGACCAGCTGCTGTATTTCATGAAACAGAGACAGGTGGTGGGAAATCTTCTAGGCCATTGGAGGACCATTATGAGCCAGGTGCCCACGCGACAAATCCGCAGACTCAGTCGAGCTCAGATGATCTACTGGCCCGAGCACTTCCTTCCCCACATCAGTGGGTCTCCGGTTCAATATGAGAGTCTAACCCTTGACCTTTTCATGCTAGGCTACTTCCAGCTTCTGGAGATGAACATGTCGCGCACTGAACGGAAGTTTCGCCACTTGCTTTGCTACGAGATGTTTGACAGACTAGGCAGTCACCCGTGGGAAGTGATCCGCCAGTTTCACAGAGAGGTCATGGAGAGCATTGAGAGCGGGAAACGCGATTGGTCGGATGGCTTCGAAGATATCAAGGTGAAGTATTTTGGTGACTCTGTGGAGGGCGGCGGGCTGCTGGAAGCGGCTGAGCTCATTCTGTCTCCGGAGATTCTGCAGGTGTCTGTGAATATATCGCAAGATGCTCCAGCTGATGCAGATATCCCAAGTGTTTCAGCACCAGAAGTCCCTAATGAACACCCAGTTGACTCTGCAGCAGCCACCCAGCAGGGCACTTCTGAGAACTCAGCTGAGACTATTATAAATGATACGGAAATACAGAAGAGTAGTACTGAAGTTCAACTACCACATGCAGCACGGGATGCACCACAGTCAGAAAATGCAGTACAGCAAGCAACCGCAACAGCGGAAAGCCCCCAGACACAAGCCCCATGCATTAATACTGTGAATGAACAGGGCCCAGCAAATATTAAAGAGGAGCCCAATGAGGACTCCATCAAGCTTATCTATGAACTTAAAGAGTTTAGCAATGAGGAAATTATTAGATACATTGATCGAAGCTTCGCCTTCTGGAAAGAGAAGGAGGCTGAGATGTTTGACATCTGACTTATCAGGTCAACTTATTTGAAGGATGAAACACAATTATCAGGAGATGCTTTAAGCAGTTCAGCAAGCAGTTTGAGGCAGCCAGAAATGTCAGAAGAAGCAACCAAATGTTGAGTTGTAATCGTTTTGAAATTCAAGTTAATAACATCATGCTGAATTAAATTTTTTATCTATTTATGTAATAGCCATGAAAAGCTTTAGAGATACAAATACACAGAGGCAAATAAAAGCCTACAAACAGCTGCAAGCTGTGTAAAATGTATTTATTTTGTAAATTGCTATCATGCAGATAAAACAATAAATACATAGAAATCATAGCCCTACATCTCACAAGGTGAAGTGATGGAAAGTTTACAGTCTTTCTAGAAGAATATCAGCTTTTCTCTGAGTGTAAGATTCAAACAGTCGAATACACACAGGCTTTAAGTGTGCTAATTCATTGAACAGTCATATCTATCTGTTCAAAGTGCTTTAAATAATCCATCAATGAAGCACAAAATACATTTTCTTGAAATGAAATGTAAAAGTATTCTGATCATTTTTAAAACTAGCATTTTGTTCATTAATTGAATTCTTTCGGATTCATTTATTAAAAGCCATTCGAATTTTGTAACTTTTACTATTGTTCTTTCTTATTTGTATGACTTATAATTGAGAGTATCACAGACATAGATTACCGCTACAATATGTTTTACATCATCTGTTTTAAATGGTTTATTCTGCATGTTGCATAATTATTTGGAAAATATCAGAATTGTTGTTTAGGAAAAGAGGGAACGTGCTCTCTTTTAGTGTTCTTGCCGTCGTTTCGAGTTATTTAAGAACACACAACTCTTAGTTTCTGAACATAATGCCTTTATTCATTCAACAATGACACATTTGTAGATATGAATTCTTGACCTTTTGTTTATCTTTCAGTTTGATTGTCTTTTATTACCAATTGTTTTTGGCAATGTTGTTTTTAAGAGGTTTTAAAAAGCAGATGGATTTCTACTTAAGTTAACTGCAAAGGTTTTTATTACCATTGGTATTCATAAGAGTTTTTTTTTACACATAACATTGACGTTTATATTGTTAAAATATTATAATTGTTACAGTTTTGTTCTGTCTAGCCACATTTGAAGTGTCAGTTTGATGGTTTGTTCATTTTTGAGAAATATTTACAAAATTAAATAAATCTAAAATTTATGATTGGACACTTCAGTCATCATTTCATTTGTGATTTCCTATTATAATATTAATAAAATGATTGAACGCCTTTATAAGAAGAACAAATATTTAAAAAAGGCCACTGTTTCCATTTAATTGTATTTCTTAGTACAATAATTTATTGCTCTATAAATAATGAACTTTAGTCAGGTTCCATGAACTTAATTAGCTAAAGAGTTAAATAAGAATTAGAGAGTTAACTATGGCATCAGAGCTATTTTTGGAGTCAAGCTCAAGCTGTGTTCCAGAGGGCATTTAGCTGCCATATCCTAAGAAGGCAGGACAGTAGTTCACGTGTGATTTCAACTCCACAAGCATTGAAAGAATTTAAAGTGGAAAAGTATGTAACTGCAGATACTAAATAAGCACCATGTTAAAATTTAGTTCTGTTGCATGTGTTGTATATTTTAAGGTAAAAGAAAATGTTTTAGGTGACAGCTCTCTGATTATATCAAACGAGTGGTAACACTTTATTTTAAGGACCTATTCTCACTATTAACTAGTTGCTTATAACAATGCCTATTTCTAGCAAATTCGCAGTTTATTAGTACTTATAAAGCACACATTAATGGCTTATTCTGCATGACAATATTTAGTTCACTCAATCCTACCCAAACCTGAACTTAACAACTACATTACTAACTATTAACAAGCAGCAAATTAGCAGTGTATTGAGGCAAAAGTCGTAGTTAATAGTTACTTAATAGTGAGAATTGAATCTTAAAATAAAGTGTGCCCAAATGGGTTACATTTCACAGAGCTATATTTCAGGTCATATTTCCACAACCAAAATGAAAAGAAATATTTTATTCTGAATAAAGAACATTAGGCTTATTTTTTCTTACCCTTACACTATTTATTTATGTATGTATGTATGTATTTATTTGGTTGTTTATTTATTTATTTATTTATCATTCTGTCCAGACAGGATTTGTTAGTAAGAGTCTAATGAAAATTACAAATAAACTCTAAAATATATATAGACTTATATATAGAGTTTTGGGGGAAACAGTCATAAATGTAATGCAACAGTGTATAATGGTACAAAAATAGACTGTATTTTCTTTATGCAAAATTTTTATTTTAAAATATATAATTTTTATGAGATTTAGCAGAATATTTTTCTGTATGCATAGATGTATCTCTCCGTTGGAGAATTTCTTGCAGTATCTTTCTTAAATGCAGTTTTTAGTAACTTTTACAAACCTTTCAACTCAATAACTCTGAAACATTGGATTGAGTTTTCCTTCTATAGATTCAGTAAAGCCTTCTTTATGGACAGATTATATCTTTATGTGAGCTGATACAGAATGTCATTTACATTTTTGGAATTATTTGTCAAAATCTGAAGGGAATCCATCATTGCAGTATTACATTATTAATGGAAGCATTAATGGAAGAGCACCTAATTGCTTAATCTGATTCTTATATGGCAAGAAATGCCATCAGTGTGTTTTATCATTCCTAGATGCACTCTCTAAACTTTCTTCATCTACCCATGCATCTTCATCTATCTATTTTTATTATTTTTTATCTCTGTTTTTTTTTTTTGTTTTTTTTTCTTGGCATATAATTCCCAGGGGAATAATGAAATATTAAGACACAGATTAGTTTACATAGATACTCGGGCTGTTACCAGTGATGTGGCTTCACAGTAGCAGTTGAGGTAATCAATCCACGCTGAGGGGAAATGAGAAGCTGAAGAAGGCCGCCTCCTCCGCTGGGCTATAGTTACCATCTAATGGAGGAAGAAGATCACTTTTCACACTGTGTGCACACACTGCCTGTCTGAGAGCAGAAACTGTCTGCATTTTAGGAGCATGTTAAAGTGTTTTGGCACAATAACCATGACATTGTTCAAAGATTGGGTGTTAGTATGTTTGCACTGGAGCACTTGAGTCCACCTCTAGTCTAGTTTTATTCTAAATATAACAGCCCAAAACTGCACTTAAGCAATATAGTAAGAGTGGTTTTGCTATTGTGAATATGTTCAGTACACATTTATCATGGCCTGCAACATTCATGATTGAAACACTTTTTCACATGTAGGCCTATGAAATGACATCCTGTTTATTTATACAGTGATAAGATTAGCTCTTTTTTTAAAATGCAGACAAATTATGTTTAATTATTCAGCTTTTCAGCGTTTCCAGTATTCCACAATTAAAGATATGTTTTCATGCTGGTATGCACTACAGTGTTTTGTGGTTTGTACACTGAAAAAAATGATACTAATTTTGTTTAAGGTAAGTGGTTGCAAACAATTCATTTTAGCTACATTTAAATTAAAAAAAAATGTTGAAAGTTAATCAACTAAATTTATTTAAATGCAGCTAAAATAAATTGATTGCAACCCCGGGACGCGATCGCAAACAGACCGAGGGGGGCCCCGCTCTCTACCTCGCACCGGGCCCCGCATCAGCTAGGGATGGCCCTGATTCCAACCACTTATCTTAAAAAAAATGTAGTAAATTCAATTAATCTTTTTTGTTTGTTTGTTTTCAGTGTATTTATAGACTCGTCCCTTTTGTTTTTTTGTTTTTTTTGGTACTGTAGTGAAAAAAAAAATTCTGATCTCATCACCAGCTATTTGTTCTTCTTCTCTGTGTGTGTCAGGCTGAAGAAGAGGCGGCCCGTTTGGCTTCATTGCCTGCCTGGAGGAGAGATATCATGAAGAAAAAGATGGAAGAAGAGAAGTAAGTTAAAGCCAGAGCTCTTGTTTTTGTCTTTCTGTTTGCTTCTTACTGTCTCCTGTATTTTTCTGTTGATTGTTTGTAAACCTCACTCAAACGTCAACTTCAAGGTTTACTGTTTTCTATACATTATAGTTTTTACTACTATGGTAAAGTTGATTATATATGTGGCACATTTATAATTAAATTTAGTTTATCTTGAAGAATGAACATAACCTTTAAAATAAAGTTTTTTGTTTTGTCTTGTTTTGTTTGGCAATTTCAAATATCGGTAATAGTAATATCACTAGTAATATTACTTATATTGCAATTATCAGTAATATAAGAGTAATACCTTTATTTATATCATTCATAACTGATCTAATGATTAAGACTGCCTTAGAACTGCTTTTAGTATGTCTGACATTTCTTCCATACAAATCTGTAAATTTTCTGTCTTTTACTTTCAATGTCTTGTGTGGATTATAATACCAAAGTGATAAAATGTAAGTAAAACTGTATTTTCCATTGTAGTGTTTTTTTTAAATTTTGCTGTAGTAACTTATAGGCAAATGTACAAAAATGTAAACATATACATATATCTATACATGTAATCCTCTATTTCTTTTATCCACTCCTGCATGGACAGGGAACAGAAGAGGTAAGACACTCACTAGTGATAGCAGTACTAGTGATAGTTGTAGAAGTACTTCCTATTTCTGACATTTTGATTGTATTAATGTGCATGATGTAATTTGATCAAAAATGTGAATGTACCTACTTTTCCTTTTCTTTTTTCTCCTCGTCCCTGCAGAAAAGAGGAGGAACGGCGGCGAATGGAAAAGGAGAACGAGGAGAAGTCAGAACTGGAGCGACTACGAACGCTAGGCTATGATGAAACCAAGCTGGCACCGTGGCAGCGGCAGATTATTTTAAAGAAAGGCGACATAGCGAAACAGTAGTAAACTCCCAGTCATCCCCTCCACTCTCGCACAACTCTCTGTAGGACACTGTTCAGAATCTGCCAGACCCTTTAGACACAAACCATGCGTGGGTCACCAGACAGCGTTGTGCTCGATGACCACTTCAGCATCGCTTCGTCTCAGTCTCAGTGTATTGAGCTCTGAAGATGCACTGTACCGTTAAAGAGTGAAAAATGAATGAAACTAATGTTTTTACTGTGGTCAGGTGGTCTTATGTTTATGATTGTTTAACTGTTTTGAAACTCAGTCAACTATTTTGCAAAAAAAATCAGAAAACATCTTCAGCGTTCCCCACCTGATCCATTAGCTTGTTTTACATCTCATTTTAAATCTCAAGTAATATTTTATAAATAGAAAATTATAAATAGAAAATATATGTCAAGGAAATCACATGTACTCTGCTTGAAAGCTTTTTTTAAATTTACTTTATGTAATCTGTTAAAGTGCCCCTATTATGGGTTATGAAAGGTTCATATTTTGGGTTTGGGAGTCCCCAACAACAGGTTGACATGCATGCAAGGTCAAAAATCACTTTCATTTTCTTATAATATGCATTTTTTTTTGTTTTTTTTTTTACTTATTTGCTCAGCGACTCCCAAACGATTTGCTCAACGATTCATTTTTCCAAACTTGGGAATTGGGAAAGCTTGGGATTCGTTTTAAAAACGACTCGTTTCAATGATTCAGAGTCGACTCTTTCTTTTGAGAGACAATAACTTTATACACGGTGCACTTTCAGATTTAAAACTTTGCAGGATGTTTTCATTCACTTAGAGCTGTGTTACACACTGCATGAAAGGTCATTTTCAAAAATTCATAATAGGGGCACTTTGATGGTCCTGATATAGGCTAGTCCTAGATATGATAGTCCTGAACAGGTGTTATGGCACAATGTATTCTTACATAAAGTAAGTGACGCTTTGTGTTATGGTGCATCTATGTTTCTTACATAAAAAAATGCAATTTGAAAATGACAAATTATATATATAGAAACAAATGCAAAAAAAGAAGCATTTTACCAGTAGTCTTTTTGCACTGTACATATACATGTTTCACCAAAAGGTGGCGTTAGAGATCACAACTTATAATTGGCCATATAAGTCTTCCATATAAGATAAAGCACAGAATGTATTTCAGACCAACACAACAACCACTAATAAAAAAAGATTGTGAAATCAGAGTGAAACCCATAATTGCACAAGAGAAGCCAATGTCTTAAATATTCTATTGCATCTGATGGTCTAAGTAAAACAAAAAATCCCTGTCACCCTCTATACAGAGATTTACACAGGACGTTTACACTGGCAGGGTAAATGAAGTTGATTGAAATGTCATGAAATCCTGATAGTGTATTCAGCCATGCTGCGCTCCCCAAAAATGAAGCTGTCTTTTCCATCCCTGCTTGGCAAATGTAGCTTGTTCTTTATTGTTAATGTGTTTAGAATAACTAGACATCAGAAAAGTGCCGGATGTGAATCTGTATGTGTGTGTGCATGTGTGAGAAAGTATATGTATGTGCATATTTACACATGCATATAAATGTAATATGTCTATCCTGTGTCATTCACTGTGCGATGGGTAGAGTTGATGTATTTTGAGTGTTTTTTTTTTCTGTACAACTGTAAAAAAAAAAAAAAAAAAATGACATAAGTTACAAGTATAAGTGATAAGCATGGTCCTCCTTGAGTTTGGGAACATTCTGCTTTCGTTTATCAGATGCCATAATGATGCTGAAAACAAAGATGTGAACGTCATTGCCATTAGAACATTTTCTATTCATAATTACTCCGTTTAGAAAGACTTATAAACTCTTATTGGCCAATAATATCATGGTCAGTTACATATTTTTCCTGTTTTCAGCCTGGCTTTCATAGGCAGACTATTGTAAACTTTCATTTTCCCAATGGCAACAGTAATGTAATAAAAATCGAAACAACAATTTGTGCCTGTGAAATAGTTATTACACATTACACAAAAACACATCCAATACATTATATGAAGTGACAGTCCAGTTGCTCATGCTTAAACTGTTCTTTTCATGTTATAATTTAACATAAAATAATAGAAGATACCTTTAATAAGCAATTTAATTAATTTAATACATTCATTAATAGAATAATTAAGTAATATTTTTATTTTATTTTTGCTGAAGGTTCGTAAACACAAGTTAAGTGACAGGAGTGAAGGTAACAAATGCCAATATCTTAAAATATCTCTGAATTGAGTTTGTCAATATATATACTCATAATTATTTCTATTATCGACAGTAACTTAACTTTACGATTAGAGAAAGGTTCATTTCGCATCATACTACAAAAATAAAAGTATAAAACTACCCTCACTTCATCAGAAGAATCAACTTGAATGAAGGTGTAGTTTATATAGTGACACATTTTACCAGCAGATGGTGCAATGTACCAGAAAACCACTATATTAAAAAGAAAAATAAAATGGATAAAACGCCTCCACATCTTCTGTCTGGCCATAAGTACACAAATTAATGCGATCTCATTTGTACATAGAGAAATACAAACGTTTGCAATATTGTGTGAGGTTTAGAGGAAGTGGTGGGTGTGGCTGGACTCACCTGGAGCGACGTAGCGCGAGCGATACAGAGGTCGTGTAGGTTCAGGTATGCGTTGCAGTTCTGCTAAAATTATATAATATGTTTAGGATCCGTGCAGGGATATCTGACATCCGCACATTTTCACAATCACAGTGCATGTGATATAAGCCGGGTAAGTCAATCCTGTATTTATGTATGGCCTTTAAACGGACTAAAAGTGCTCTTGTTTTGATAACTTGTCAGTCTGGGCGTGAAGTGCAGTTACAGTGAGTTGTTTATCCAGATGGCTAGGATCAGTTACATGTTACTTAAAATATCCCCGCAGTGTCTTTTATCCAACAGCTATGTCAAAAAATGAAAAAATAAATAAATAAAAAAAACTGCTCAAGAAAAGAAAACTTCTCTGAATATATAAAAAAGTCAGATGGGTTGTCCTTTTGACTTTTATTTTTTTAGTATTGCAGCATGGATCTATGATAAACTGTAAATATAGCCTCTCTGTATTGACCACGTCATCAGCACAAGGGTTTTTTTTATAATGTAACGGGCAGAAATCTATAATGTTGTTTTGTCACACCTGCACTCTTATATGTGGGTCACCACATATGTGGTTCCGTGAAGAACCTTTTAAAGACTTTTCTTTTTTTTTAATAATTATATGAGTATTATACGAAACTGAATATGATTTGTGCACCTGTTTCCGTGATCAAGAGACATTCCAAACAGGTGTGAGATAGGATTCCCGGAAAAATAACAGGCGGTATATTAATAGCGGCAGTGAGTATCATTCTTTGACAATGGTGAACAATGTGTAAAAATATTAAAACAGACAGAGCTGCATGCAGCGCATTACCTTCCGGGACTTTTTTTGCAGCCTATGAGAGCAGGGGAAACTAGATGAGATGATTTATGTGTTATGCTGTAATCTAATATTACACACGTTGGTGTAGTATATAACCGAAATTATACTTGTTAGGCTATTTATACATGAATATATTATTTAATAATTTTTAAAAGAGAGTTAATATAAGTAATATGACACAACTGCCTCCTGTAGAGCTGCTTGCTCATTTCGTAAATAATGAACTTTGCAACACTGACAGTAATCTGTCTTCTCTTTTACAGTTGAAATTAAAATAGTTTCGTAATTTATAAATTTTACAACGTTAAATGTTATTTTCCTGTTTATTAATGTGAAGCTGCTTTGAAATAATCTGTGTTGTATAAAGGGCAGTCCAAATAAATGTGACTTGACGCAATAAGTAGTTTTTATGAGGATGTTAATAATTTATGCTGATTCGAATTTCAAAAGAATAAAAATGCTCTGCTATTTATTTAATTATTCATTTGTTTTAATGCAATTTTTGCTGCGATCAAGAATTGCAGTAATGCGAATCTAAGAACAGTTCCTATTGGTAATAATGGAATTACAAAACCCAAAAGTCATTTATTTTAAACCATTATAATTAAAATAATGTCCCAATATAAAACAAGCTTAATTTTATTTATGCTATATTGGTTTCTTTTGATTTTGGAGTGAAATGTGAGCTGGACTTGTTGTTTCATTATCTTCAGGTGATAATTACATTATATTAGCAAAGTCTAGACCATTATAACTTTCACTGAGCACTTTGTTGATGAGTGCAAAGAGGTAGTGAATATTTCTTTGCAGGTGTTGTAAATGCTCTGTTCACCTGCAGTGTTAACCTGCCCTTGTCTTCCGTTGAGATCTTTTACCGTGAAAAGGCTTCCACCCTTACAGTTTCAAATTACATTCAATCAGAATCACAGCTGAACAGTCTGTGCTTCATTCTGTCACTCCACCCATCTCTGTTGTAACAGGTTAGTGTTGTGGTCTGCTGGTGACCCCAAACTGATGTGACAAACACTTTCCTCCAGCCGATCAGGAAACTGGGTGAAGGTGCCATGTCCCACAGAAATTCCTGTGGCTCCACAGGGAACCAGTCTCTCCTTCTTCCGGAGAGCCGTTTCAGCTCAGTCCTTCAGCTGGACCAGCCGTCTGGACGCTCGTCCTCGAGCATCGACCTGTCCAGAGTGGATTCCCCAGAGGATGAGCGGAGAACTGTAGTGCTCAGCACCCAGAGCGAAGCTGCTCGCAGGCAGGGCACTCAGCAGCTCATCCCCAAGAACCTGGCTGTGAGCAGCCGCCCAAAAAACCGCCACCACACCACCGTGGTGACCCTGCCTGTCAGCCTGCAGCCCTCAGACCTCTCCTGGGAGGACTATGACAGTGATTCGGGTGGTGGGTTTTCACTGAGGAGAAATCGCAGGAATAAATCGTATCGTGCTGCCGTCACTAGTCTGAATCTTGACGCTTTGCCAAGCGAACTCCAAACAGAAATGCTGACACCGGTCAGCGAGGAGAAGGCGGTCAACCATAAGCAAGCACAGAAATCAGGACACAAGGCAAGTGTTTTGCTTTCAGTTTATTTTGTTATTAAACCACCTGGATGCTTTGGAATGAACATAGTTTGTTGAATTCACAATCAGGATTTTGATTTTATAAGGCATTATGACATTGTGAATTATGTTGTGGGAGTGTTACTTATACATATCCAAAAAAATAAAATCACCATCTGGATTTAAAGAAGAAAAACTTAACATTTTAGGATTGAATCATTATTGCAGTGAATAATATGTTTCTGGCATGTTGTATATTTGGCAATGATTCATTTAACCGTAACTGATGCAGTGCGTAGCTTTTCATTTCTCAAAAAAAAGGTTGCACACTAATATTTCATTGGACCGCCTTTAGCTTTGATTGTATTGTGCATTCGTCATGCAACATCACAACATTTATTTCCATAAAAATTTACATTATTGTTCAGCTGAGATCTTGTATTGACAATGGGAGAGTCAAACCACTCCGTAAACTCCAGCACATCCCAAAGACTTTCAATAGGGTTAGGCTCAGGACTCTGTGGAGGCCAATTCACACATGAAAATGATTCCTCGTGCACTGAACCACGATTTCACAAATTAAGCCTGGTGAATCTCGCCTTTGTCATCTTGGAATATGGACATGGGTACGTCTTTCCGACAAAGTTAAGAAATGAAAAGTTACACACTGCATCAGTTAGGGTTAAAAGAATTGCTTAAAGAATACTGCGAAAATGATCCAGTTCTAGACTCTTCAGTATTTGCTTGCTTATTAAATCCAAATGGTGACTCAAAATGGGATTTTGATTCATGACCATAATCAAATGCATGCTGTAGTGTGTAGCACATGTGCTCATATAAAACACATTTAAGCTGTTGGCGTAAGTGACACTGGCACTGGTGAGTCGTGTCCTGACCCTGATCCCAATATCTCTCCCTCAGCGTTCCTTTTAGCTCTGTACTCTTCTTTCAGTAAATTCAAAAATATTCAAACTTTCAGAAGAGTTTTTGTAACATCATTGGTGTTTATATGGAATATGATAAACTCTTAATGCAGTTTTTCCTCAAGTTGTCAACTATCAAAGAACCTTTTACATTTGTTCACCCTATAGAAAAAAAAATATCACATTGTCATATGTATATATGCTGTCTTTCCTTACAGAGAACATTGGGAAGGAACAGGAAGCAAGCTGGCTCATTTAAAGATGGTTTGTTGTTCAACGTTTTTCCTAAAAAATTTTGTTTAAATACATAAGATAGTGTACCATATATAGTATCCATCCATCCATCCATCCAAGCTGATAGCGTTGTGAAATTTCAAAAATTGAAATGCACCTCAAAAAACTATACATTCAGCAGTAACACCTTACAATAAGTCCCATTAGTTAACATTAGTTCATCCATTAAATATTAAAAAATATTTAAAATGAAATAAACATAAAGCATACATTGTTAGTTCATGTTAGCTCAGGCCCATTAAATTATATTAACTACTACAACTTCTGATTTGATTATTGTATTAGTAAATGTTTAAAATATAATGTAGTTAACTAATGGAACCTTATTGTAAATGTTACCAATGCAGATTGAATCTCAGTAATTTGATTTTCATTGTAGAACTTCTAAGGCCAGAAACTTCAAAAGTGATACTATATGAACTGCAGCAGGTTGAAAGTTGTTCATGATCTTCTTATAGAGCCGCAGTTTTACCAGGAGATCAAGGAGCGAGGCCTGAACGCCAGCAACCTGAGCACAGAGGATGATGAGTTCTCGCCCACCGAGCCTCCAGAGGAAGATCAGGGCATCGTGGTGAAGAACTACAGGGCAGCGTACATGACATGGAGTCAACTGCCACAGGTGATGAGGACCAAATCCCTGCTGAAGGGCCACTCGCTTGAGATCGAGCTGTGGCTGAAACCTCTGAGAGAGGAGAAGTGTCAGAGCTGTCAAATACTTGCATTAGCATATAACATTTAGAGACTTCAGAGAAACAATGTTATGATTAGGACATTGATGCAGTGCATTTATTACATTAAATTATTCATTTAAATGTAAAAAATACATGTATTAAATAAAAAATAGGCTCATATTTATAAAAGAGTGTTGCTGATTCCTAATAAGCACATTTATTGTTTTATTTCAAACTTAGGTGAAAGATTTGGGCATTTTGGAGATCATCTCCCCTGAAGAACGCAAAAGACAAGAAGTGAGTCTATTTCAGGTCTCTTATGCTCATCAAGGCTGCATTTTTTGATCAAAAATGCAATAAAAACAGTCATTTTGTGAAATTGCAATTTAAAATAACTTTCATATTTTAATTTAATATTATGTTTAATATTATAAAATGTAGTATATTTATTATGTAGCAAAACACAAGTCACACAAGGGGGGGGGGGACTTTTTGAATTTGAAGATCAAAGTAAATTGTACTTAATTTGTCTTCCGGGAAACATGCAAATATCTTCTGTTGCTTCCGAAGGGCAGTACTAAATGGGAAAAAAAATTATATTTCTACAAAATAATAAAAATTTGGACATCTTCATCCTTTTCAAACGTTTTCACCCCCCGGGTCTTAATGCATCATGTTTCCTTCTTACTGATCCCAAACTTTTGAGCGGCAGTGTATATATATACACATACACACACATATATATACACATACATACATACATACATACATACATACATACATACATACATACATACACACACACACACACACATATACTGTATATGATGAGTTCAGACACAAAAGCAAAAGGTTCAGTAATTTCACTTTAAAGCCAATGAATAGGTTCTTTTCATTGCCATTAAAGTGAAATAACTGAACATAAACATAGCAGCCTGATAAAAATGATCATTTTAGAAGAAAATGTCAGATGGCGCTTAGAGGCTGTTGCATCTGAGCTCTTCATATATACATATATATGTCAGACTGGCACTAGTCAGTGACGTCCTTTCATGTAGTCATTGTCAGATGGCTGTAGTGTTGATATGAGTGCACTCAAATGGCTGTGTAAATACTAAAGTTCACTTTGTGCACACTCACACACAGACACACCCAGACATCTGACTCTTAGCTGATCATTTGTTCCACCTGCTGCTTTAAATGAGGCTGTATTGTGGATTTTCATGGAAAGGCCATTCATTCCTAAAGCGTGTTTGAACTTTAAAGCATGTCTTGTAATTCATGATTTACTGAAACAAAAGGTCTTTTCAGGAGAGAAAGAGAAGCACGGCAGATCTCTGATAGTTCTTATAGATATACTGTATATGAACATACGGTTCGATTCGTCCTACAATGTAAGTCTGTATGGTTTCATCGTCCACTGGGTGAAGATTACAAGTCTGACTCTTAGAAAAGTAATGGCACACTTCTCCTTAAGCCACATGACCTGAGGTGCATTCAAGCGCAGAAGGGGTGGAACAGCTTACGTGCCAAAGATTAATTGTTTAAATAACTAACTTTGTTTGAGAAATGGTAATGCTTGCCTAAGCAAGCACCTCTAACAGAACTGCACATTAGCACACAGTTAACTTTTGGACAACCATTGACTAATAAAGCAGTGTTTCTTCATCTTGGTCTTGGTCTTACTTAGTTCTTGATGTCACACTGAAGTTTCTTCAGATTAGTGTTTTGTTTTCATTTTATATATTATATACTATACATACATTATATATTTTAGGGTTTCTGAGTTGCTGACTTGAAAAGTTCTTGATGTTACTGTAATGATGTTGGCATCTTTGAGGCTGTTTTAAGAGTGGGCTCAAGTAATAAGAGGGTTTCTCTGTAACCGGTTCAGATCACTTCTACACTGTGCATTTGAAGGAAAAGAAACATTGTTTAATTTAATTTTTTTATTTTAATTTAATTTTTTTACCAATTTGATACACTACAAGTGACTTTTATTATTATTATTATTGTTGTTGTTGTTATTATTATTTATTTTTATTTAATTTTTTTTTGTGTGTGTGTGCAGGCCATCTTTGAAATCCTCACGTCAGAATATTCCTACCAGCACAGTGTAAGTATCCTGGTGACTCATTTTAAAGACAGCGCAGATTTGAAAAAGACCATGACAACAACCGAACACCATCATCTGTTCTCCAACATATCCGTCATCCAGGACGTCAGCAAACGGTACAAACTTCCTCTTATGTTATAAATTCTAATGTGGATCATAATACAGGTGCATGTCAATAAATTAGAATGTCGTGGAAAAGTTCATTTATTTCAGTAATTCAAACTCGTGTATTAAATAACTTCAATGCACACAGACTGAAGTAGTTTAAGTCTTTGGTTCTTTTAATTGTGATGATTTTGGCTCACATTTAACAAAAACCCACCAATTCACTATCTCAACAAATTAGAATATGGTGACATGCCAATCAGCTAATCAACTCAAAACACTTGAAAAGGTTTCCTGAGCCTTCAAAATGGTCTCTCAGTTTGGTTCACTAGGCTACACAATCATGGGGAAGACTGCTGATCTGACAGTTGTCCAGAAGACAATCATTGACACCCTTCACAAGGAGGGTAAGCCACAAACATTCATTGCCAAAGAAGCTGGCTGTTCACAGAGTGCTGTATCCAAGCATGTTAACAGAAAGTTGAGTGGAAGGAAAAAGTGTGGAAGAAAAAGATGCACAACCAACCGAGGGAATCGCAGCCTTATGAGGATTGTCAAGCAAAATCGATTCAAGAATTTGGGTGAACTTAACAAGGAATGGACTGAGGCTGGGGTCAAGGCAAGAGCCACCACACACAGACGTGTCAAGGAATTTGGCTACAGTTGTCGTATTCCTCTTGTTAAGCCACTCCTGAACCACAGACAACGTCAGAGGCGTCTTACCTGGGCTAAGGAGAAGAAGAACTGGACTGTTGCCCAGTGGTCCAAAGTCCTCTTTTCAAATGAGAGCAAGTTTTGTTTTTCATTTGGAAACCAAGGTCCTAGAGTCTGAAGGAAGGGTGGAGAAGCTCATAGCACAAGTCGCTTGAAGTCCAGTGTTAAGTTTCCACAGTCTGTGATGATTTGGGGTGCAATGTCATCTGCTGGTGTTGGTCCATTGTGTTTTTTGAAAACCAAAGTCACTGCACCCGTTTACCAAGAAATTATGGAGCACTTCATGCTTCCTTCTGCTGACCAGCTTTTTAAAGATGCTGATTTCATTTTCCAGCAGGATTTGGCACCTGCCTACACTGCCAAAAGCACCAAAAGTTGGTTAAATGACCATGGTGTTGGTGTGCTTGACTGGCCAGCAAACTCACCAGACCTGAACCCCATAGAGAATCTATGGGGTATTGTCAAGAGGAAAATGAGAAACAAGAGACCAAAAAAATGCAGATGAGCTGAAGGCCACTGTCAAAGAAACCTGGGCTTCCATACCACCTCAGCAGTGCCACAAACTGATCACCTCCATGCCACGCCGAATTGAGGCAGTAATTAAAGCAAAAGGAGCCCCTACCAAGTATTGAGTACATATACAGTAAATGAACGTACTTTCCAGAAGCCCAACAATTCACTAAAAATGTTTTTTTTATTGGTCTTATGAAGTATTCTAATTTGTTGAGATAGTGAATTGGTGGGTTTTTGTTAAATGTGAGCCAAAATCATCACAATTAAAAGAACCAAAGACTTAAACTACTTAAGTCTGTGTGCACTGAATTTATTTAATACACGAGTTTCACAATTTCAGTTGAATTACTGAAATAAATTAACTTTTCCACGACATTCTAATTTATTGAGATGCACCTGTATGGAAACCCTTGAAAAATGAAATCTAGAAAATATATTTTAGTGAGTTTTCAGAAGTGGGGAGACCACACACACACACACACACACACACACTATAAATATATATAGTTGATGAATGGATGTAAACATTGTAAAATATGGCAAGCAGAGTGTCACTCTTATTGATAACTGAAAAAATCTAATTTGCCTATTATCTATTTCATAAACAACTTGAGATTATGCAAGAATGGACAGAACTTTGTGAATGATGTGTGATCCAGTTTTGCGAAATTATTTTTTACTATTTTACCATTTTTTTTTTAAGCATGGTGTCTTAAGTGGTGGTCACACAAGACTTTGAGCACACACAATTTTTTTGGACACCGCAACGGTCCTTGTTATGACCCCACACTTGCATCATCTTTATAAAAACATAAACTCACCATATGACAAACAATAATAAATCCAAAATATAGAAATATACAGTCTACTCCACTTTCTGCAATGATACAAATGTACAACTTTAAAGTTTGTGCTCTTTTAATTCAGCTAGAGCTCACACCACAATTAATCTTCTATTTCATGTGATATGAATTCACAAGTCAGAGTTCACCAAATTTGAAATCTGGAAGGCAACAAAATGTGAATCAGCTTTGCATGAGTTTACTTTTCTGGTCTCCAGCATTTACATATGTGAATGCCATGGATAACAAAATGTACTCTGACCCATGTTAGAAAGTAGTTAAAGTTTTTGTTTATGCAAATCAAGAGATTTCTATTATAGTGTGATTTAATTGCTTTGATTTGCGCAATTAAATCACACTATTGTTCTTGCTAGTTAAATCATGTTGCAGCTCCTAACAACATTATCGGCCAACTGGCCAGGGTTGCCAGGTCTGTGTAACAAAACCGGCCCAATCGCTTTCCGGGGGAAATTGGCTTTAAACATTGCTCTAAAATCATGTTCCTGGGGGTCCTTCCTCAGTCAATATCTTTTTCCAGGGTTCCCTAAACAACCAGTATAAAAGTAGCCCAATTACGTGGGAAAACTGCAGACTTGGCAACACTGCAGCTGGCCAATAATAATAATAATTCTATTTTATTTACTCAGTACATTAAGTCATTTGGTGCTTGATGAGTGCTATATCATGCATGACAGTGTAGATAGAAAACTACTGTGTATAGTGTATCATTAATACTTGAAATACGAGTTCAGCTTCTTTCTGAGCCAGATTTAATACAGGCAATTAAAAAGCTGGATCTAGGATCACGCAGGAGTTTCCAGCAGACGTGACTGCAGTATCTGCACTGCTGGACGTGTTCAGACTCGCTGGTTAAACTGGTTAAGCAGCTTGTCACTGCCTGGATTCGTGTTTCACAAAAAAGGGGATTTCACACATTTACAATGAAACTTTATACCTGTTTCTCAGAAACTGTGAATGCATGATTCTTCTGGAGACATTCAGTGGTGTGGCTCTAAAACAGGCTAAAGTGAAGTGATTCTAAGATATGCTAATGCTTTCAGAGCATGTTGTGTCATGTGGTTTGGTCTTGTTTATGAAACAAGCGCATTAAATCAGCTGGATTGCGGGAGTGAGGCCTTCCAGTCTGGGAGTTGCCGTTAGGGCTGGGAAATCTTCTGTTTGATGGGAGCTTATGGAGAAAGTCTCTTGCGTATAGCTGGGGGGTAAAATCAATCTTTGTTGTTTTTGTCCATATTGAAAATAGAGGCAAATAATAAGTGAAGCTGCGGTGTTAAAGTTGACCAGCGGTAGGAGAAATCCATTTTTCTCAAACTAAGGAGACCAGACTTCAGAAATAGAAACCAGAGACATGTTCTATTATTGTGGTCAAAATGTAATTAAAATCTCCAAATCACCAAAAATCACACCATAACAGTGAGTGACACCTAGTGACAGTCCAGAAAATTATAGATATGATGCATGTCTTTTATTTGTATCTTTTTAAAATGCTGGAGAGTTTCCACAAACAGTAAAACAAAAAGTGAGCAGCAGAGAGTTACATGAGGCTTTTGCGCCCCCTGGTGGTCTGGTTCTGGTCAGATGGCGCTGTTTACACATCCTAGTATTTCCTTTTGTCAGTTGCCTAAAAGAAATAATCAAATGCATTTCCACTCTATTGATAATTTAACTTTATTTATTTTTAAATGTGGAATTAAATTAGAGGCTGTTTGCAACACTTGGCATGTAATGACCACATATAGGCTACTATATCTAATGTTTCTTAGGTTTTTTGAGGATCTGGATATACGTCACCAAAAACACCCTGTGATCAAGGACATCAGTGATATAGTGAATAAATATGCAACTCAACATTTCGAGCCATACATTGTATACTGCTCCAATGAGACCTTCCAGCAGAGAACGCTTCAGAAACTACAGTAAGCACCCATACAATAAAATAATGAATGGATGCTAACAAAGCAGTTTTGATTGGAAAACAGTTGTTAATAGGAATTAAGTGTGACTTATGGTTCTTTTTTTGTGTGTTTAGGTCAAGTAACAATGCTTTTCGAGAAACTCTGAAGCGGATTGAAGGCAGTGAAGCTTGTGGAGGTTTGCCCATGATCTCCTTCCTCATCTTACCCATGCAGAGAATCACTCGCCTGCCGCTTCTTTTAGATGTAAGAGACACAATCTTATATATATTAGTATAATATTTTATGTATACAAATGTATACAAAATAACTCTTTTGTGGATCTTTTTTCTTCTTTACATAAGCATGATTTTATGAATGGTTTATTCTGCTAATGTTTTAGAAATTAGGTGTGTAATGAATGCCTTCTGTAATGCCTTTTTCACGTTCACATATTTTTGCATTGCAAGCATTATTGCATAATAACTGTACAGTCAACATTCAACATAACTAGAACTTAAACTGTATTAACAAAATTCTATGCAAAAGTACAAGGAACATCAGTTTGTGTCAGCATCAGTTAATATAAAAGAGAAATATAAAGATTTTTTTTATAATAAAAATAGTAGGCAAGTTAGAAATCTGAGGCTCAACTCTTAAAGGGATAGTTCACCCAAAAATGAAAATCCTGTCATCATATACTCACCCTCAAGTTATTTCGACCCTGTATAAGTTTATTTCTTCCCACTGACTTCTGAATTTTTTTTTTTTTCCCATACTATAGAAGTCAATGGGGACCATCAACTGTTTGGTAACCCCTTGTATTCTTCAAAATATCTTCTTTTGTGTTCAACAGAAAAAAAGAAACTCATACAGGTTTGGAATAACCTGAGGGTGAGTAAATAATGACAGAATTTTCATTTTTGGGTGAACTATCCCTAACTACAGTGATGTTCATCTTGAAAGCACATGACACAATAACACACTTGCCTGTAATTTCCCGGTGAACCTAAAGATCTTGACTGACTGGCTGGCTCAGGTGTGTTTGATTGGTTCTGAAACATTAGAACTTGTACTGAAACTGTGTTATATTTTGTCTCTCCACATCTACGCAGACCATCTGTCAGAAGACCCCTAAAGAGAAAGCTGAATACTTTGCTGCCTGTTGGGCTTTTAAAGCTATCAGTAAGGTACGATGCTACTCACTATACGTCAACTGGGGATGTGTAAAACAACACAAAACAGGTTGATCTGGTTGTCTGGATGGTTACTCGATGAGTAGGTTGGTTTCTGCAAGATAAATAATGAAAGTGTTTTGTGGCACACAGCTGTTGTTGTTTAACAAATCCTCAGAGGTTAAGGAATGACACATTCTTTTGTAGAAGCCACAATGTACGCAAGTGTGATTACAACTTACTTATATTCCCATATATGATGAAGTTGCCTCATATGACTGTGCTCTTGAATGTTTTTCAGAAAAGTTTTAGTAGCTCTAGTACTCTGGCCTGCAGCGAAGCAGCTTTTCACTGCTCTTCTAAATGTTTTTGCTCCCTTTTCTCATGTCAGCTGGTGAAGTGCTGTAATGATGGAGCGCGGAGGATGGAGCGGACGGAGCAGATGTACACCATCCAGAAACAGATGGAGTTCGGCAAAATCAAGGTACACGTTTAGGCAGGTTAGGTTACTTTTAAAAGAGATGCATTTACAGCAAGCAATTCACATTTCTGACCCAGATGAGGCCTGGTTTTTAGTTATTTTTCCATAAGAAAATAATAAATTTAGTGTGGATGGATTGGTTATTAAATAGTGAATAAATTAGTTTACTCATTTGTAATTGATTGGATCATAAAAACAGGTTTTTAGAGTCACATCAAAACACCTTTATTTCTGTAGCACTTTAATAATACAGATTGCCAAAACCACAGAACATAACAGAATCAGTTATGGAAATTCATAGGGCTGCACGATAAATCGTATTTCAATCATGATCACGATTTCTGCTACTCTCCATTTATTAACCATAATCATCTGTGATATTTAACCGCTGGTTAGCCTGTTTATCCTGAAAATGTTTCATTTTCATTTGGCATTAGCATTGCATTGGTAACAACAATCTCAGAATAAAAAGGTACAAAAGCTGTCACTGGGGCCATACCTTTTCAAAAGGTACACCTTCGTACCTAAATGGTGCATACACTGTAGGTACCTTAAAGGTACATATTAGCACCTAAAAGAAAGAAAAGTGTTCCTTTTACAGTTTTTTTTCAACTGCTTACACAAAATCTTTACTTGTCACACAATTTCTGAAAGCTGACACTCAAACATCAGAACCACACACCAAATCTGCAAAACCATACACTTATTATCGGCCTTTGATAATCAGTTTTGTTTCATAAAATACTTTCTGCAAAACAACACACAATTCTCTATATAACACACAAAAAATTGAACAGAAATTAATATTATGGCAAATATGTTTGCTTTTGAGATGTGTTTGTGATATTTTGAATGCAGTGCTTCATTTTGCAAGAGATGTGAGGCATTTTGCATCGTGTGTGTGTGCAACTCTTGGATTTGTGTGTAAAGTTGAGGCAAAAAATGTGTGAGCAACTGAAAAAAAACTGTAAAAAGGTTCTGCCTCAGTGACAGCTATTGTACTTTTTTTCCTGAAAGTGAAGGTTCCTCAAGCTTTCATGGTTGCGGTTGCCAGATGTCAAGAGTTTATTTGAAGAATAAGAGTGAAATAAGCTGAAAAAGCAAAGTCATTTCAGAAGCTAGAAGCTAGATATTTTAATAGATGATTGCAAAGAAAAACACAAAAGACCAGGGATGTGTGTTAAGATAGGAAGGACTGTTTCTCAACTTTTTCTATTAGTATCTAAATACTTGTTTATGTATGGTTTTTAGCCTTTCCCATTAGTGTCGTCATCTCGCTGGCTGAAGAAGAGCGGTGAGCTGGCTGTGTACACTGATGATCTGAGCATTTTTCGGAAGGCTATCAGAATTAAGAGCTACTATCTGTTCCTCTTCAATGATGTGCTCATCGTCACCAAGAAAAAGAGGTCAGACCTGTGATGCTGTGCAATCTCGGTCCACTCTTTTCATACCACAGCACTGCTCATGAATTCCTGATCCTGACTGGATGACAAACGTAGTTACTGCATAGCTTTAATTCCTGGTTTGTTGGCCACATTAGAGCTTCATATCACTTCACTACGCTCCTCCTGAACTAGTAATGGACCCTTTTCACGAATTGGGACAAAGAAAAAGTTCAAACACATCTCACACCCCTTAATTATTAATATTTAAGCTAATTTGCTAATACTTTCAGCTACCAGTAACAGTGTAATACTGTCAGCTAAAGAAAAAAGGAGGAAAAATATGTGTAGAATCCACATTATCCTGCAGACAGCTAATAAATGTAATTAATTTGGTTATATAGGGATTTTACTGTATTACATGGTCTGATTTTAATAAATAAATAATAATTTCCAAAAGTTAACACATTATCTACCGGTATTTGAAAAGTTAATATACAGTATTTAACTGGTAACATTTTACAAGATTTTATTTGTTAACATTAGTTAAAAACATTAGGTAACATTAACAAATAAAAAGTACTTAATGCTAATTTCAGCCTTTACTGATATGTTACTAATATTTAATGTCTGTGCGCTAACATGAATAAACAATGAACATATTTTTTTATTAACTAGATAAGAATAATAAATACTTTAACAAATGTAGGCTATAGCTCATTGTTAATATTAGTTAATGCTTTAACTAACAGAACCTTATTATAAAGTGTAACTATCAGGGTTCCTACCCTTTTTCCATTTTAAAATTCCATTCTTTTCCAGACTCAAATTTCTAAATCTCTCAGTAGATTTTCAGACCATATTTAACATAAATGGTTCAAAGAGCATTATTTTCAGCTTTATATTTGGTATATATTATAGTCATCTGTAAATATTCAAAGTGATTACATACAGAGTCCCTAAAAAATATAAAAATCAGACTTTTACATGCACACATGATACTTTTTTTGTGGCCTCAAGAAACTATTGACATGCGCATGGGAATGTTTTTCATGCTCACACATTACAATTTCTAGTTTTATATAACCTATCTCCTTTGTGCATTACTATGAATAAAGTGAGAGCATGGATGCACATCAATTAACAGAGGCTTTAAGGCTTTTCTTATTCTATTACCTCTAATATCAAAGCATAATGTCAAATTTAACATCCTCCATGGTGGCACAGAAAGCATGACACGAAATGGGCTGATGACATAAAATTTGCCAAGTTTAAGGGTCTATAAAAAAAGACTGGCAAATTTAATGGTTTCTCGTGTGCACATAAAAGTCTGTATATTTTTTAGGCTTGAGGCTATGTAATACAGTGCTAAGAATATTGTGAGAAGAAACCCAAAATGCTTATAACCTGCATTTTGCATAATCAAAAAGTGTGTATTTACAATCACTAAACAGCTTGCCATGAAAACACACTTCTTGTACAACAAATGTATTTTCATTAAATTCTTAATTTTCTGTTATAAAAACTAAATAGGAGCAAAAGTCTGGAAATACAAATATTTTTCCATACTCTTGCAGACCTGGAAAATACTTGAATCAAATTCCATAGTTTTCCAAACCCCGTAGAAACCCTGTACTATTTAACATATAAACACAGTAAAAAAGTATGGCTGATAATACTGGAGGTTCATTTTTCACAGTGTTAATGATTGAACGAACCCATTGCATTGTGGGATACAGCACACAGTGATTTGACAAATGTAGTAGGTCATCCAGGTATTCTGGCCATACAGAACGCTAGCTATCATGTGACTGTGGCTTTGACTTTATGAATGTTGCATAACTGATATTAATGGTTTCAATAACACTCTGTTTATCTAGTGAGGAGAGTTATGTTGTGTTGGACTATGCCATTGTGGACAAGGTTGAGGTGGAAGAGGAAACGACAGACTCCAAACTCAATCTGAAGCTGCTGATGAATGCCAGCAGTGAGCAGATGATACTCGTGGCGGAAAGCAAGTAAGATCCCCATGAAACACCCGTTCATCAGCAGGTGGAGCTCTTCTTTTAAACAAGATGTTAAGGAATATTCCAGGTTCACCACCAGCATAGACTAGACCAAATGTTAAAATAGTTTTGATGGGAAAGCAATAATGTGACGTGATGTCATAATTAACCCTGTAAAGCCTGACATGAAATAATAGTCACAAGAATCTAATATATCTTGAAATAGAACAGTTAGCGAACCTTTACACAAAATCTAAAAATGTTTGCATATGTGGGTTTTTTGGAGAGTATCATATTTGAAAAATCAGGCTTTTATTTATTTTCATAGACATTTTAACATGAATTTTCTTGAAAGTGATGCATGGATAATCAAGTAAACCCAGGTTGTTTCAGTTCAGTCTTCTTGCAATATTACTAAAAATATAAAGACTAAATGTAAAGACTTAAAGGTGATTTTTTTATTTTTTTTTTAGAATTGTATTAGCTAATTATACTGAAAAAGACTGGTTTAACATAATAGCTGAAAAAAGGACAAATTAAATGTTACTCCCTAATATTTTGTTTTTGACCTTATTTACTTGTAACTGAGATTTTCTTTGATTTTGATGGATTATTGTTCTGAAATGTTTTTAGGCTGGACAGAGCTCGATGGGTCACTGCACTCCACGATGTCAAAACAAGCAAGAACATCGCTAATGATGGTGAGTCTGATCCATTCAGTGTCATTTGTCATTAAAATAGCCTTGCATCATCATTTTTATGCACATTAATTCTTGGTAACCACTTTTTTTTTTGCTCAAGTTTAGCATGTTCTAACACTTCATTTTGTTTGGGTGTCCAAGACTTGCCTCAATATGAAGCTACCAAAGCCTATATGCCAAAAGCACCAGATGAGCTGAGCCTGCAGCAGGCAGAACTGGTCATCGTTTTACAGGAAATGGAAGGTAAACATGGAAACTGAAATGACGTCAACCTATCAGTGTCACTTAACTGCTATTCACATACCCTCTCCCATGGTCTTTTTCCTGGTCGTCGTCTTCTAAGTCACTTTGGATAAGAGTTTACTAAATGAATGTATGTAAATATAGAGGAATTAGGTCAATGTGCGAGTCTCTGTTTTGCTGTAGGCTGGTGTCATGGAGAACGGATGAGAGATGGTGAGAGGGGCTGGTTTCCTGCAAATTGTGCCACTCAGATCACAAACCGCACCGCCATGGAGAACAACATACAGCGTATGGAGCGACTGCGCAAGGAGACCGACGTCTGAGCAAACTCATGATACAGTGAAGGACACTCAGTTTACAGAGATACTCATAATTTTAAACAAATGTTTGTAATGTGAATTAGAACACTTTCTGCAGACCTCCTGCACTCTTAGTTCACAGCAAACACCACTCGTACTAGAGGAACTGTTTCTGGTTTTATTTCAGCTTGCCTTTGTTAAAATTCATGTTTGGATACATAAAAAGTTATTTAAAAATGTCAAACTGACCAGATATCAAATTACTTTTAAAAACCTTTTGGTGTAAAAACTTAAGACCGATTTAGAAAAACATCTGCTGTTTCCCCAAAAATTTTAGCTGTCACATAAAAATAATGGAAAAAGAAAACAGGTCTGCATAGAGTCTGCAGGCAATTGGTGGTAATCTGGTCGAAATGCATTTTCGCAAGCTTAGACGATCGAAGTCATATCTGTTTCTTATTGCTCAGATCTTGGATGTTTCTGCTTGACAAAACTGCAAATGCAAACAAACATAAAAAAAAAAAAAAAAAAAAAGTTAGCATGTTTAAAACGACTTCTAAAATCAGTAGCATAAGCACAACAGTGTGCCAGACTGTCTGCTAAATCAAATCCACAGCATTATCATCTAGCCTTTCATCAATGAAAAGTGCAAACTGAAGCTGAAACACATCCATTATCTACAGAGTCCATCCCCTCCCATTCTACTGCCACACAATTATGTGCTGATAAAACACCACAATTCAAATATAAAGCAAACTTCACGAAAATAGCTCATTCTAAAGTGCATTCATTCATTTTTTTTTTTTTTTTTTTTTTTTAAATATAGGAATGTTAAGCATTAAATTCTTTTATAAAGCATTTATATGACAATTATGCATGGTCACAGTAAATTTAGAATAAATTTTGTAATCAGAAGGAAAAAAAAAAAAAAAAAAAAAAAAACTACCAGGATGTATACATACTTTCAATTATTTTACACATTATAGTAATGAGAATAAGGTGAAAATGTGCTTAATTATGAAAACGATGGCAAAGCAAAATAAATCAATGCTTCAACAAATAAGTTTTATTTTCTTAAAGCAAAAATAACATAACATTTTGCTTTTGAGTTTTGGGGCGTGAAATGTGACCTGGACATGTTCCAAAAAAACAAAAACAACCTAAAGACAAAGAAAATACCTACAGGATGGACTCATGAATGGTTCACTAAGAAAGCACGCCACAGTCAAAAACCCAACATACTTGATAAGCAAGTACATTCATTCACATGCAATCACAGCAGCACCCACCCGGCCGGATGGTCTAGATGTTCAAGCCGGTGGCGGTTAATCTGCTCCACCCTGTTCAGCTTCGGGAGCGGCCGATTTGTCGGCTGATGCATCGGCAGCCTTGCTGTCCTTGCCGTCCTGAGGCTTGGTTGTCTGGGGCCGTCTGCGGCGGTAGTTGACGTTGCGGCGGTAGCGACGCTGACGGGGCTCCTGGTTCTGCCCACCCTCGCCCTGGTTCTCCTTATCCTCCTCCTCCTCCTCTTCCCGCTCCGGCCGGGGGCGTGGGGGACCCCTGCAGGATAGGATGATATAATGCACTTACACACAACGCTTAAAAGATCCAACAAATCTAAAGACTCAAATAAATCAAATAAAAAAAAAAAAAACCTGCTCGAAATAGGAAGATGCTGTAGAGCAGTGGTTCTCAAACCTGTCCTGGAGGACCCCTAGGCCTGCACATTTTGTATGTCTGCCTTATTCAACTCATCAGCTCGTTAGTAGAGACTGCAAGACATGAACTGGGTGTGTCTGATAGGGAGACATACAAAATGCGCAAGGCTAGGGGTCCTCAAGGACAGATTTGAAAACCCCTGCTGTAGAGAATCCATCAGGGTCAAGTTCTCATAAGAATATCAAGCAAAGAATTGGCCGTTAAAGGGACCAGTCATGCTTAACTACATTTCAACTAGAGCTGGCCAATACAGCTACATTTTCACAAAATAAAAAATAAATAAATAAATAATATACTATATTTAAAAATAAATAAATATTATGTGCAAGTTTTCAATGTAAATACAAAAAAAATGCTGCTTCACACTCATAAGACATCGGATGCATGCGCCTGGCCCAAAGTTAACTTCCGGTCTATGTTTGTTTATCGGTCTGGCCAGTGGCTAGTAATGGCTCTGACTACAAACACAGTTAAAGGCAAGAAAAAAGGTGTGTTTGACTTCAAAGTACCATTAGAGAAATTCGAAAGCACAAGGAGCCGTCTGCTCTCTAAAGCTCTCACGGTACTTTGATGTCACACACCGATCTGTCTGCGCAGCGCTGCTATAAGTTGAACACACCTAGCGTTATAACTTGCTAGCTAATGTGATTTACGTTATTTTTCTTGTTATCAGAAATGATCTACTCTAGAGGGACTCTATTGTTAGTGATTGATTCTTTGCGGAAGTCTACCATAAGTTAAGTTTGGGCCACAAAAGCATGCATCAGTTACACAAAATGCTGTTATTACCAAAACAATTTAATATGCAAAATACCATGCAGACCTGAGCAAACAGTGAACTACATTTTTGTTACTGAATTTTAAATCGGACTTCTTGTTCTCATACTCATGAGTATCGGATATGATTGTAAGTCGCCTTGGATAAAAGCGTCTGCTAAATGACTAAAAGTAAAGCAAGTATAAAGATATACATGCATGTAAAATGATAGTATTTAGGACAAGGTTCCTCAAATCTGGTCTTGAGTTTACCTCAAACCCTGATCAGACTCACCTACCTGAAGTTTTCCAGTAACTCTTAAGACTTAGCTTTCTTAGGTGTATTTGATTAGGATTGGAGCTAAACTTTGCAGGGCAGTGGCCTTCCAGGGCCAGATTTCAGGGACCCTCATTTAGGAGATTTAACAGCCAAACTAAGTAGTATTCACAATATTGCCTAATTTTAATTTCAATAATTTCAAATATTGTGAATCTCTGAAATATCGTTTGGCTCTAACTGCAGTTTTGCTCATCTTACTGCTGCAGCCTCAAGTCTGCAAATACAACATGCAAACCTTGGTCTGAACCTTGGTCGGAAGCCTCTGTAGTAGTTCTGCCTCATTGGTTTGTTGCCCTGGTCTGGACCACCTTGGTTCTCATCACCTTCCCCACCCTAGAAGTCAAGAAGAGTATGTCTCAGGCAAAAAGCTTCTAACAACATTCATTTAGTTCCAAAATACTATATAAATGTAATATTCAATTCATGGATGCAGATTTTAGCCTACCTCTGTCATTTCTCCTCTCTGGGGTGTGTTGGTGTATGCGGGGCGTCTGCCGTAACGCCTTCGCACGAAATATGGCGGGTAGCGCCGTCTGCCGGGGTAGGTGGGTCTACGCTGCTGTTGCTGCATCTCACCCTCGGGGGCATTTTCTTCCTCTTCTCTCTTCTCCCGTGTCTCTCCATCGCTCTGATAGTTCTCCTGGTAGTCGCGAGGGGGGGCCCTCCTGCGTGGGTACCGCCTGTATCGGTTCCTGTCAGCCGCATACTTACTGCCCTGCACAGGAACGCCACCCGGGCCAGTAACATTGGCTGCCTCAGCACCCTGAAAGAAGACAAAATGTATATCAAATATCTCCTAATTCAATAGACACACATTTAGTTTGGATAATGGATGCAGAATGGAGAAATTTCCTGGAAGTCATTTTGAAAAGGCTGCTGTACAGTAGTCTGGGCAGATATTTAATCAATATCTCGTTAATACAGTTTATGTAAGGAATTTAACTATTTTTACCCTGGAGCCACTAGGGTTGTGCCGATAGGCAAATGTGTATTGACGATAGTTAGAGATATCGCCTGTGGCCGATGCCTTTGACCATAGCAAGATGATTATTATTATTAATAATAATAATAATAATAATATTATCAGGCTAGTAATACTAAATAATATTACGGATTATTTGTTCCATCATATTTCTTTTTCCACGTTTTTACAGTGTTGCGTGTTATAACCAATCACACTCGATTCCATTGACTTTATGAATGCAACGGCCAATCGGAGGCATTCAGATGAGTCATCGCCGAAACAGCGGAGTTTTGTTGTTCAGTGCGTGCTCACTGACTGAATTCAGCTCTCTCACGAATTCTCTCATCATAAACAACAGTGCAGTGCAAGTGCAGATGTATGTATATGATATTTATTCATCAAAGTGTAGACCGCTTCAGATTATAACGGGAGTGTTTTTAAACTGCATATACTTGTGCTAGACTGAAGTCATTGATGATGTTCTTTGGTAATGTAAACACTCTTTGCCTCTTTTTCTGTAGCTGCTGTTTGAATAACGGAGGGATTGTAAGCATTATAATTATTGCAATGTTTCTATTAAATTATCATGTTAAATACAAATTCAGTCATATTAAAAACCATTAGGCTGCTTTTAGCCTTACGCTGGAGTTAGTTTCATTGCCGGAAAGTGAACCAAGTAAATACATCTTTAAATAAAAATTAGCACGATAATATCGTGTATCAGCGATCTCACAGGCTGACGATAGGACGATATGACAATTGAGCACATCACCCAACACTAGGATCCACTAAGGTTTTTAACACTTAAGGAAGCAACCCCTAATAAATGGTCCTAACTACACATTATCAGTCAAACTTTATTTTTAAATTATAATCATTATTTTAACTTAACATTATTTTTAATGCTTAGCCTGTTTGAGATTAAAAGTCAAATATGAAATAAATGAAAATATTGGAATTATGTAGTGACCAAACAAATGCAAAGTATCTTAAATATAGGTCACACTCTGCTTATTCAAAAAACTTCATAAGGAGTTCAAATGTATGATGGGCACTTAAGGTTCAAAAAACTCAGTCAAGACTCTGAAGATATTCAGACAATTGTGTGTACACAAAATTCAAACATTTAAGTCAAGGCTTTTGATCAAAACGTTTTAAAGACGCACAAACCTTTGACTGGTAGTGCATTAATAAATAAATAAATAAATAAATAAATAAATAAATAAATAAATAAATAAAGTAGTAGTAATAATAATAATAATAATAATAATAATAATAATAATAAATTGTTCCATCCGTAATGAGAACCTTAAATGAACGCCATGAAATAATACCAAAATTACATAAAACAGTGCAGTTAAGCCACATGAGTGTGAAACTAGTTGAACTCTAAACAATAAAAACTCAAGCTCACCTTCTCCCCTTCTACGACATCAAACTCCACAGTCTCTCCGTCCCCGACGCTACGGAGATATTTCCTTGGGTTGTTCTTCTTAATGGCGGTCTGGATAAAAAGCACAAGCAATCAGAAAACACATTTCCCCCAAAACATTTTTTATGCCATTATGGTGACAATTAAAGCAAATAACTACCTGGTGCACAAAGACATCTTCCTTTGTGTCATTCCTGCAAAAGTTCAGAGAGTGAAATGTTAATAACTGAGAACAGATGGAGAATAAACAAGCATGCAGGGTTGAAGAGCAAGTTAAATATTTGAATAAATAATAGTGTGCTAGTGGAAGCCAGGTCTGGCTTTGTAAGCACATAACGGCTGTAATAGGATTGCGGATGTTCCCTGACCCACATATCATATTAGAGAGTCATTAGAGAATGTTATTTACCTGTTGATGAAACCGTAGCCGTTCCTTACATTGAACCATTTCACTGTCCCCAGGACTTTTGTTGCTTTAAAGAGAAAAACAAATAAGTTTAAATCCACACCAAGATTGTTTTGAAATATCAGACACGGTTCTATTTAAGTACTGTTTTTGAGTAAAGCTACAACTGTTGAGATAAAAAAGATGCATCACATTAGCAAAGTCATTTAAAAGCCATCCTTGGCGAGTTGAGTTCATTTTGTGTCTTCTATTTATAACCTCCAACTGTGGAGCTTTTAATAGACTGTGATGCAAAGGCAGCTGCTCTTATTAGAAAAGCCTCCATCACCATGAAAGGCCCTGACCCACAGAATTCACATTATTAATCCCCTATCCATATTATGAAGACCAAAATGTTAAAGACAAAATGAAGAAAACCAATATTCAGGCAAGAGTTTAAAGTAATCAAGACATAAAACGGGTTTTAAAAGGATGGTTCACCCAAAACTTAAAATTCTGTCATCTTTTACTCACTCGGGTTGTTCCAAACCGGTTTAAGTTTCTTTCTTCTGTTGAACTTAAGATAGAATTTGAAGAATGTGTGTAACAATACAGCTGCTGGTAGCCATTCCCTTCCACAGTAAGAAAAAAAAAAAAAAAAAAAAAAAAAAAAAAGGCACCAGAATGTTAGTTACCAACATTCTACATGGTTACCAACATTCTTCAAATTATCTT